>APFE031709504.1:302319-329661 GCA_000404065.3 Pinus taeda
TTAAAAATAAACAATATTTGGAAAATATAAATGAGACCCATTAATGGTGAATAGTAGGGAAAATGGAGTGACAAGGTGATGAATAGTGAGCGCAATAATGGAAGCATAGGTGAAAAATGTATGGTAATGAGTGCCATTTTTGGAGCCCAACAATGAGATGGAGTTCCTGGACATCTCCTCACTCGGCACGATGTACCGATACACCGTTAAGATCAAGCAGAAGTTTAAACAAAAGAAACAAGACTTTGGATCTACGAACCTAAAGAAAGGGAAATGTGCCCCAAACCGCAGAACAAAGGACAAAGCCAAGGCAGGATGACCCATGACAACCCACAAAAGCCACAAGAAAAGGAAAACACTGCAAAGTCGAAGAAGGACATGGGAAAGTGGTGTGAGTTCCATAAGAGATCCACTCACAACACAAGTGAGTGTCGGGCCAAGTAGTCACTGGTGGCCGAGCTGAAGACTTCAGAATTAGATGAATGTTCTAACTTGGAGTTAGAACACAACACGGGGAATGACAAAGGGAATCAAATTATCAATACGGAGCCCAACGCCACCATTGCCACCATGAAGATCCAGAAGGAGGAACCCGAGGATCTAGAGCAGGAGGAGTGCCTCTTCCAGTCCCAAATGTGGGTAAAGGGTTCCCTGCTACAGTTCATTGTTGATAGTGGGAGCCAAAAGAACCTCATTGCAATAAAGGTCATGAAGCGGTTGGGCTTACCGACAATAAGGCACCCACAACTATACACCATTAGGTGGCTTCACCAAGGATGGGATCTTCGCATGAGGTATTATGTGATGTTTATCCCCTTAATGTTTTTGATGTTTTATTAGGCCACCATACTTGTGGAAACAAAATGTTGTGTATGAGTCAAGGCATCGCACTGTTATTGTTACCCTGGGAAATAAGTTGTACAAGATATCGGAGGTAGTGCCACCTATTGCCATCTCTCTGGTCACTGCAAAACAATGCAGTAAGCTCATTTCCAAAACTGGGAAATTTGTTTCCCTGATGATACACCATCAGGGAAAGAAGAAGACAGTGGCCATGACCTCCAAACAGTGCTCCTTCACACAACAACAACAAATGGACAAGGTTGTGGAGGAGTACGAGGACATCTTCACCTGCCTCGTAGGGGTGCCTCTGCAGTCAAGCACTCCATTGATCTAACCCTAGGTGCGACGTTGCCCAATGGACCAATCTATTAGCACTCTGTCCTGGAGAATGATGAAATCAAGAGGCAGATTTAGGAGTTGTTGCGGAAAGGTCACATCCGTCTGAGTTCATCACCCTCTAGGAGCCCGATTGTGTTGGTACAAAATAAGGATGGGACTTGGAGACTCTGTATTGACTATCGGTAACTGAACAAGATCATTGTCTGGAATAGGTACCTGATCCCATAGATTGATGACTTTCTGGACCAACTCAAGGGAGAAAAATATTTCAGCAAGATCGACTTGAAGTCCGGATATTACCATGTACCAATCGAACCCTCTGATGTGTGGAAGACTGCCTTCAAAGCCAAGGAGGGCCTTTTTGAATTGTTGGTTATGCCTTTCGGGTTGAAAAATGCTCTTGCAACCTTCATGAGGCTGATGGATGACATCTTGCAGCCATTCACCAACTCATTTGTAGTGGTATACTTGGATGACATCTTGATCTTCAGCTAGATTTGGGAAGAGCACCTCCACCACATCCGACAGGTTCTCCAAACACTGCGGCAACACAAGATGTGTGTCAATTTGGAGAAATGTACTTTTGGCATGACCCAAGTTCAGTATCTGGGATACATTTTTTATGAATGGGGGTTGTATGTGGATCCACCCAAGATCCAAGTCATTCGGGATTGGCCAGCCCCAACCACTGTATTGGAGCTCCACAACTTTCTGGGCCTTGCCAATTTCTACCACAGGTTCGTGTTGGGATTCTCTCATATCACTTGGCCCTTGAGTCAAATCACCAAGGGAGGAGTGAAAGAAAAATTATTTTGGTCTAAATCTCAACAAAAGGCATAAGAAGAGTTGAAACATCACCTTTTCTCTACACTAGTGCTCACACTACCAAACTTGCAACGACCATTTGAGATCGAGACAGAAGCCTATGACTATACTATTGGGGTAGTCCTCACTCAATAGGAGGTGGCATATCACAGTGAGACACTTTCAAACAATCCAAAAGTATCTCCCTTATGACAAAGAGATGTATTCCATTATGCAGGCACATGGACAATGGAAGCATTACATTTTGGGTAAGGAAACGATCATCCACATAAACCATTGACCCTTGCAATTGATATAGATGCAAGGGAAGTTGCAAAATGATCGCCATCAAAAGTGGTCCACATATTTGCAAAAGTTCCATTTGAATATCAAGTACAAGAAGGGAAGAACCAATAATGTTGCAGATTACCTCATCCAACTACCAATCACGGCATTAACCACCATGCTCAACTCTTGTGGGCATGAGACTTCTGATTAGCCACTTCTCTACAAAAGTGACCCCAAATTCGGCCACACATACCATACACTTTTGGAGGGTCAGCAAGTTCCATATTTTCATCTCCAATATTCTCTATTATGCCACCTAGGACACCTTTGTGTTCCTTCAAGAGAGCGTGCCAAGATGATTTTGGAAGCGCACTATAGTCGGGCCACTGGGAATTTTGGGGTGAAGAAAATGGTGGAAGTATTGCAAAAGTATTTCTATTGGCCGAATCTTTGACAGGATGTCGGGGAGTACATCAGATCTTGCACTTCCTGCGTCATTACCATACTGACCATTAAGAAGCAAGGCCTCTATACTTAGTTGCCTACCCCTAGTCGACCTTGGGAATCCATCTCCATGAATTACATGTCGGGCCTTCCTTCTACTAAGCATGGCAACAACTTTGTTTTTGTCATCATCGTCAAATTCTCGAAGATGGCCATTATGGTGACCTGCAAGAAGAATATCACAGTAGAAGCCACTGCTAAACTCTTCTTTGAATGAGTGTGGGTAAACTTTAGGATCCCATCGTCTATCACCTTAGATCGAGACAATAGGTTCCTCAGTACATTTGGTCCAATCTCTAGTTGATGCTAGACACCAATCTCACTAAGTCCACAACTTTCCATCCCCAAATTGATGGCCATCCAGAGGTCATCATTAGGATGATTGTACACATTCTGTGCATGTACAACTCAAAGCATGCACGCACATGGGATGATAGCCGACCCTATGTCTAGCATAGCTATAATCGGGCTCTCCACATCTCGACTGGCCACAACCCTTTTCAAGTGGGCTTGGGATTCCAGCCATTATGTCCCATTGATGTGGCCATACCATTTGCAGCGACCTAGGCAGATTCAAATCACATCTAATCCGAAGCCGACAAGGCAAATAGCTTCATTGATCACATTCAACACATCTACCAATAGGTCCATGACATATTGGAAAAAGTCAATGCTAAGTACAAGCAACGACATGATCAACATCGGGTGCCACACAAGTTCTAGGTGGGAAACAAAGTTTGGCTACATTTGCAGAAGAAGTGCCTCACTGGAACCCACCGCAAGATTCGCCCACTTTGATATGGACCATACACCATCACCAAGGTTGTGGGAGATAATTCTTTTGAGCTTAACATTCCCCCATTCCTTGGTTTGCACCCAGTGTTCAATGTGGATTGCCTTCGGCCATACTTTCCACCATTACTGGACACATCCGACATTGCAGACAACTCACACCAATAGAGTTAAATCCAAAATGCATGGAACAAGTTGCAACTGATAAGATCATGGACATGTAGATCAAGAACAATTTCCAGTAGAAGTTCTAGTTGTATCAAGTTGTCAAAGTCGACCAACTCCTGCACCAAGGAAAATGGCTCACTAGGGACCAAGTTCAGTAGACGTTTCCTCATCTCATGGAGGAACTCAACGCAATGGAGATCATTGCTTCCTAAGGGGGGATGAATGATCCATGTGGATGTTGGTGGCTGCCTACCTATTCCACGTGGACCCCCACCACTTCCTCTTTCAGTTTTTTTCAGTTTCCTTAATTGTAGCACAACTTACTATTTTTAGCAGTGTTTTGGGTCCTAAAATTTCAAAGCCGTTTTAAGGCCCTAAACAATGTTTTTTGGAAAAATATGAAATCCAACAATTTCATAGAAATTGAGATAATATGACCAAGTTGCGACCTTGGCAAGTTGGCTTCCCAACTAACCCAATGGGGTCCATAAAATCTTGGTGTTACATCTCCTCGGGTTAGAGTTTTGGTTGTTTAGGGTTTTCCTCTTATTGTTCAATAGTAAAAATGCCCTTGAGCCTCATTGTAACTCAGTTCAGAGGCATGTAGCCACCACATCTCTTCTCAAAGATAAGCTACCATTGGCCGAGCTAGTCTTATTTACATTTTGCTTGTAAGCATATTTCAATAATTGATATTAATTAAATGAAGTGTTATTTCTGTTGCATCTCAGTATTTATGGTTATATTTTTAATTTTTTGTGTTATTGTTTAAATATGGATCATTTGCCGAATCTCTTCTTGTACCAAGTTGGACCACAATTTCTCCCACTCTGGTAGCTACTCCCTCTCATTAATTAGGCCTTGGTAGTTGTGCCATCTCTTTGGAAGTCCTAGAACTACTAGGCTCACTAGATCGTCTTCAACAACTATAATACCGACACTTCCAAGATCATCTCAACATTGGGTGTACTTGGTCAAGTAGTTCGGGTTGTGTTGCCCTTCTTCATCTTGATATTTCTGAGCTTTTCCTTCAATGCCAACTTCCTGCAGTCACTGTTGTTTTGAAACAGGTCCATCAATTCCTTTCACATTGCAAATGGATTTTCCTTACCATGGAGGTTTGAGACAATATGATCTTGAACTCCTTCTAGGATAATCCTTCTCACATTTGCCACACACTTTCTCTGCTCTGCCAGATCCCGAGCATCAACTGGCTTAGGAACATATTTGTCTATGAATTCCTTAAGCTCGTTGTCTTCCAAAACTGCCTCCATTCTGTCCTTCCAAGCAATATAGTTCAAACTACCCTCAAGGGCATATTCGAGTCTCAATCTGTACAATGAAATCCTGCTGGCTCTAAAGTATGATATTGTAAATTTGATTTTTCCTGCAAAAAGAAACTCATATTCTCCTCTTCTATAGTAATTTCAACTATGCTACCATGTAGAAATTCCTTGTAGTTTCAAACTGCAGATTGTAATATGCTAAAACAATTGACTTGAATATACTCTACTCACCAGTGGAAACAATAAATGATTGATGAAATCACCAAGCATAAAAGAGAAACAATAAAATCACACATAACACTAATTTTCTAGGGAAAGTCGCAACTAAAAACCCCTACTATTTGTATATTGCATTAATCAGAAAATTTGAGAAGATTACAATGCTTTGCTCAAGCCTGAGAAACCTCTGCACTATCTCAATCTGTCTCACTGCTTCACAAATAAGCTCCAACCAATACTTAGCCAGATTTTCTACCTGCCAAGCTCCTATTTCCCTGCACAATTTCCGAGGGAATTAGCCCGTATTTAATTAGGAAAATTCCCCATCCATAACTGCGCAATCCATCATAGGCCTTCCTCTGACTGCATGAACCATTAGTTTAATTTAGATGATTTTACAAATGATAGTACACTATCCCTGAACTCAATTCTCATCTATATCTTTCTCTGATCTGACATGCATGAGTTAATTATGAGTGAATTTTCAGTTTACTGGTTGAGCAATGTTGGTTACACCCCACTACTAGATCTCCCACTAATTCCTCCATCGTTTGGAACTATTTTAACTGAATTGAATAATTACGACTCAAAAGAACTCAATTTGGGCCCCTAAAATTTAGGAACCACTCTACATGACTCTAGATAGACTCTTGACTCAAATTAATTGAGTCAATTAGGTCAAATTAACTGAGTCAAATATTACAAGTTGCTATGAGAATTAGAATTACAATTTAATTCCTAATTTAATTCATGGACAAAATTGAATTAGGATTTTCTTGTTGCATTTTTGAACAACCTTGTGGTAAGTTTTTAAAAATCCTAACTGCCCTCCTAAGGGAGAGGTGTGCAATTCGAAAATAATATTTTGTTTGATTTGGGAATTCTTACAAAGATATAAGCTATATTTGTACCATAATGAATCATTTTTCTAGCTAAATGTATCAGATATACTGGGTTCTTACTACAACTTTTGAATGGGCATCCACACTTCTTCGTCATTCTTCCATTCATACCTTGCTTTGGTTATCCAATATGGTTGAATAATAGAAATGGCACAAAGCAATCCTTCCACATCCTCATCCTTTCTTGAGATTGCATCTGCAACAACATTTTTCTTCCCCTGTTTGTATATGATTGTAGAGTCATAACCCAACATCTTTGTGACCTATCTTTGTTGCTCTTCTAAAGATAATCTTTGTTCTAAAACATATTTAAGACTATGATGATTTGTTTTTACCTTGAAGTCTCTTCCCATTAGGTAAGTTCATCATTACTTTAGTGCATGTAGTATTGCCAACATTTCCTTCTCATAAATAGGTTTATGTAAATAATTTTTTTTATTGGACAATTTTCAAAAGCAATGGGTCTTCCTTCTTACACTAAAACATTACCAATTCCATTTCTTGAGGCATCACATTCCACAATAAAGGTTTTTGTGAAGTTTGGTGTAGCTAATACTGGTGCTTGTCACATTGCCTCTTTAAGATGTTCAAAGGAATTAGTTGTTTTTGGAGTCCAAGAAAATGCATCTTTCTTCAGTAATGTTGTTAGAAGTGCTACTATTCTCCCATAATTCTTAGCAAACTTATGATAATGACCTGTCAACCCGAAAAATCCTCAAAGATGCTTTATGGTTGTGGGGATTTTCCATTCCTTACTGGATTTAATTTTGTTAGGGTCTACCTTAACACCTTCATGAAATACAATATGACTTAGATATTCCCCTCCTGGTACTCCAAAGAAACATTTGGAGGTTTTAATTGTTTCTCCTCCAATAGTTTGAGCACCCTATCAACATGTTGAACATTATCCTTCCAAGACTTGTTGTAGATTAGTATATCATCAAAAAATACTAACATATATTTTCTAAGGGAGGGTTTGAAAATGGAATTCATCAAACCTTGAAATGTAGAAAGTGCATTGGTAAGGCAAAAAGGCATGGCCCAAAATTCATAACGACCCTCATGAGTTGTAAATGTTGTTTTCGAAATCTCTTCAGTGATATCCAGAACGAAGATCCAACTTGGTGAAGTAAATTTCTCGATATAATTCATCCAACAACTCATCAATGATAGGAATGGAAAATTTATCTTTAATAGTGAGCTTGTTGAGCTCCCTATAATCTAGACACATGCGCCATGATCCATCCTTCTTATGCACCAATACTACTGGAGCAAAGAAATAACTTTGACTAGGTTGAATTATACCAACCTCTAGCATTTCTGCAACCATACATTCAATTTCACTCTTTTGGGCATAGGGCTATATGTAAGGCCTGATGTTTGGAGGAAAAATTCCTAGAATCCTAGAATCTTGGTTTCCCTGCAATACCCCTTAATTCAGCTTTCTTTCCTTCCCAAAAAAATTCAAGAAAAGTTCTTGAAAATTAAAAGTTATCGTACCCAAAGATTGTAACCATTGGACTCCTAGTACAATGCCTGCACAACCCATTTTAATGGAAAGAATTGGACTATTCAATACATATTCCACCATTGTTAGCTTGATATTATGGCACTTTCTAGAGAAATTTATATTTCCTCCATTTGCAACCATCACTTGACACTTTGGTGCTAGATATAGGAAGCAATTCAATTCCTTGGTTATCTTACATTGAATAAAATTATGGGTACTACCCAAATCAATCAGCACTATTACCTTTTCCATCTTCATATGTCCTTCTATCTTGAGAGTTTGAGGAGTGGTTATTCCTGTCAATGCATTACAAGATATGGTCAGATTCATTTCTTCTTTCTCTAGGGTTTATTAGTGTATATCCTCTTATTTTGACATTTCTTGTTCTTTTTCTTCCTCCTTTCCACAATCTATGTAAAATATTTTTTTCTCAACACACTTATGACCTTTAATGTATTTTCTATCACAACTGTAACAAATCCATTTTGCTCTTTTTTCTTCCAATTGTTGTAGTGACAACCTTGCAGGTTGTGGAAAGCTAGGAGAAACAACACTTCCATCTTTATACTTGAGTGGTGGACTTCCTTGTTTCCACAATTTTTCTTTCAACTTTTCTTGCTACCATGAATTCCTTTTCCAATGAATCAGGTTCCCAAATGAAAACTTCATGTTGGATGTTATCCTTTAAAGTCCCTATGAAGACATCAATACCATGTTCCTCTAGAATATAATTTACCCTTATACTCAATTTTTGGAAGTCCTTAATGTGCTCCACCATTGAACCTTTTTGTTTGAGATTTATCAATTGGCTAAAGAACATGTTTCTCTTTGTATCCTCATAATGTGCTATCACTTCCTCCGTAAAAATTGACCAAGTGAAAAGTGGTTTGCGAGAACAAAGCCATTGATACCATACAAATTGATTGGGTTCTAAATATAAAGTTGCAATGCGTACATTTTTTTATGTGTTGCAAATTATGGAGATCAAAATATTGCTTCATCTATATTATCCATGTTACCGGATCCTTACCATCAAACTTCCTCATATGAATCTTTGGAATATAGTGGGTCTTCAATCCAACATTAGAGTGTATGGAATCATGATTAGCATTTCTTTTGTTCTCATCATAAGTTTCATCTAATATTTTTTCACCCTTAGGGAGCATTTCTTGTAGCAACTTTGTCAAACCTTCCATGTCTGCTTTTAAACCATCCTTCAAACCTTCCATGTTTTATTTTAATCCTTCCATGTATGATTTTAAACCATTATTCAAACCATCCATCTTAGTTTCCATTTCATTTTTTGTTACTCTTTGCGAGCACGAAATTTGTTGCACTTGGTCTCGTAATTTTGACATATCATGTTGCATTTCTTCATCTTCTTCATGCGTCATAGTAAAGCTTTCTGGTTGCTTAGTAGGTATTTCCATTTTCTTACTTCGATTCATTTTGGAATCAAACAATGATATCTATGCTTCACTATGCCTTTCTAATCACTTCAAACTGATTTTTGAAACAAAACTTATGCAAATTTTCAAAAAATACACACCTTTTACTTGCTTTGTAGGCACTCAATATCGAATTTGTTGTATCTCTATATATTCATTTCACCAAGGTCTTAAATTTGGTCTTGTATTAACCCTTGAAATCTTCTTTCCAATGCCACAAGTCAGTCCAAATTTGGATTCTTCAAGATAAATTTATGTCCAATCTCCCACGATGACTTGATTATGGTCTAGTTCAATAGAACGAACTTGTATGGAGTGCCATGTCTCACTATTTCAACCTACGGCCATGAAAACAATATAAAAGATACTAAATTTTGTGCACTTGTGTTGAGAAAAGCTTTGGAGATTAAGGCTAAGAGGTGACAATGCGAGAGGAGGATCGTGCAAAGGCAAAGGAAAAAACAAAAGTTGGAGGATGCAAAAAAAGAGTTGCGGGAGTTGAAGCAACAACTGAGGGAAGAGCAGGAGGCACAACATGCACACATTGATAAAACTACGCCCTTACAGGTGATTGACTCATCCGATTAGTTGGCACAAAATATACAGGTTGAGAAGTCACAGGAGCAGGACTTTACCCAAGAGATTGAATAGATGTAGAGTAGATTGACACGGATATGGTTGAACCAGAGCCAGACCAGGATATTGGCCTCATGGCTCAAAACCAAGAGGTCACCCCACCAGCTTCACCATATCCAGAAGTAGAGCAAGTCCCAAGAAATCAAGGAGACATCAAAATCCTTGAAGACAATCCGGACGCAGAAATGCACAACATATCTTTTGATGAGTCAAAACACAGAGTTGTGCAATCGCGTAGAGTGCCTACTTCGGATGGCCATGTATCCCCTGTGCAGTTTGAAGAGCAAGTGATTGTGTCCGATGTACACAGACATTCACTTGCATTGGTCGATACTACCAAAGTATATGCCGAAGCCACCAACTTGACTATTAGATTCTTGATAGCTGAGAATGAGCGCATGGATAAGGAGTTACAAGCGGCCAAGAAGGGAGGAGAGCAGGTTATAGCATCTGCCAGAGCAAAGTTGAGGAGAGCAATACTAGATGAAGTATCTTCTCTCTCGAGAGTCATGTGGAAGCTATACTTCAAATTTGTCACCATGCATAACTCAGTTATCCATCTCAACGGTTGGCAATAACGTTGTGCTAGAAGAGCACGCATCTTGTCAGATCTACACACTACTATCGATCACATGCAGATATGGAAAATGAGGTACAAGGGAGCCCCATTGCACTTTCCAAAGATGATCAAGCAGGCGATACAGTTGAAGGCATGCATCTAAATTCAGATTCAGAACTATGAGAAACTCTCGCAACTCATCACCAGTTTACAGGTTTCACATGCACAGGTGTTGAGGAGAATGGATGTCATTATGTGCATGCATGTGATCCCATCCATTGGCACACTCACCGAGGAAAAGTCAAAGAACAAAGTCTGACTGGAGCTGGACATGCACTTTGATCAGTTGATGCGCGTAGCCACCAGTGCAGACATTATACACCAGTATGTCGTTGGTCCGGCTGCACTCAAGACTATGATGCACATGTTATTTGACAATTTGGATAGAGGTTCCAAATCAATGTACCCGGGTGCAACGGAGGTAATAGTTTGCTTTCAGAAGGATGTCATCATAGAGTACGTGGACAACATAATAAACTACCAAGCTTGGCATCAATTTTCCACCGTCGATCATCGCGAGGATGTCGAAGAGTTAGTCTTCCCACAACTGTTCAAGTCTTAGTGATGTCAAGCCTGTTTTGTTTCACAGGGGTAGATGTGCAGATTGTAATGTAAACAAGTTGTAAAAGTGAAAGACCAAGTGTCGATAGTAGAATGTAACAGTCATGTAGTAGTTGAAGAGTCATGAAGGTAGGTGAAGAGTCACAAAGGGAAATTATAAGGGTCACCCCACCCTTTTCTATTTATAGAACCTCATAACTCATTGTACAGGCTTTTGGGAGCCAAGCTTCCTATAGGATAACTTAGAGAAAGCTTGGAGTGTATTGTAATGAGCCTTGGCTTCTCCATAGTGCAGAGCTAGTACATCTCTTTGGAGGAGTAGGCGACAGTGACTATAATTTTCCGATATCAGGGCTAATGGAAATCATGGTTGTATGTACGATTGGATATTTCACTCTTTTAATATTACAGAGCTAGCACATTTCATGCATATGTTGTTATTGTAGTTCGGCTATCCTGGTTACTCTAATGATGTATGTAGTTGCTATTTACGCATGTATGTATGGACTATTATGTATGTGTTTTTATGAATCTTATCTAAGTGTGTTGTTGATATAAACCATCACTTTGGATCATTGGATATCCTGTTTTCCATCTTTTGATGTCTTCCTACTCGTGTGTTCCCTTTCAAGTTGCGTGCTATCACAGGTTTCTATGGGGCGCACTCTTCCCCCCTTCCGTGTGTTAGAGCCTTTCATGCACCTTCCTTGACTTGACGCAAGGTCACACCCTTGCTACCAACAAGGACATCTTACTTACCTTTGGGCGCAACTGTAGTCAAGGTGATACCATACTACCCACTATTGGAACTCCTACTCCAAATGGTCTGAGGTCTAGTTGGGACTTCTTACCAGGGAGATCCCCTGACATGTTGGCTGGTCCAAAATCATCAAAACTTTCATTATTTGTTTTTGGTTGGTTCTTATGTTTCCTTAACTTAGGTTGAGTTATTAGTTCTTGGAAGCCCTAGTTGTAAAAACGCTCTAGAATCCCTGTAACATCTTGGGTTGAGTTACTAGTCCTAGAAGTCTTGGTTGGACAAACGCTTTAGAAGCCCTAGGTGGTTTGAGTTACTAGTCCTAGAAGCATTGGTTAGAAATATGCTCTAGAATCCTGATGGCAGCTATGGGTTGATTTATTAGTACTGGAAGCCTTAGTTGGAACAAATGCTCTAGAAGCCCCGGAAGGCTTGGATGGAGACCAATTTGATGATGGTTTTGTGATGTCCAATTGTGAGGTGGAATCATTGTTTGATGGGTTGAGGTGGATGGCCTATGGAATCCCTAGATGAGTTTTGATTTAGGTGTTCTATAAGATCCCACATTCATGCTTAGAATATGGCATGAGGGTGAATGGATGAAGAGAGATTTGGCTCAACCATTCTACAGTTGGGTGGAATATGGAAGTCCCATCCCGAGTTTGGATTTTGCATCATTAATGAAAGGTTATTTCTCCTTGTATTTCCATGAGAATTTTGATAGATTATATGTGGTCTATATGGCTGTACTTTCATGAGTATTTAGGCTACTATTATGTTGGTTATGTATGTGTTTTATGACAACAACCATGTATGGATTTCATCATGTTTTTACTTTTAATTAAAATTATGATCAATGCATCTATGACCTAATGGATGGAATGGAAGTTGATGTGTTGAGGCATCAATGGTTCTTAGTGATTCTCAGCTAAGTATGAGACCCCTATGCTTGGATATGTTATTTACACGTGTAGATTACATATTCATGATATGTTTGACGAAATGCCTATCATGGGTAGTAGGGGTCCAGTCAAGGTCTTAAACAAGTATTTTCTTTAATATTGTCATTTCCATGTTGTTTTACTATTCTAAAGAGATGGTTCAATTTTGGGCAGTGACCTAGGCTCTAGGCCTGAAAAGGTGGCTCAAATCTCAAGGTCATTGGCATAGCACTTGAAAAGTTAGTCTCTGGTCGTTGGCTTAAGTTGTCCAGAAGTTTAGTGGAACCAAAAGAAAAGTTGTCTAAAGTATTGGATTGGTTCCTAAGAGTCATGTAGCTGATGTTGAATGTTTGTATGGTGTGTTTCCATCAGTTCCACTTCCTTAATGTGACTTAGGAGGTCGAATCATTTCATAGTGGCATCTCGTCGCATGTTTACCCTGACTAACAAGTTGCTTGGGCAGATGGGGGAGGAGGGTGTTACAGAGTGGTATTAGAGCATGGTTCACGCCCCAGACTAGATGGGCTATGCATTGGTCATGCATGCATATCAGTTGCATGTGTGTCTCTCACCTTTGCATTCCATGTGCTTGCTGCATTTGCATGATGTTGTTCATGGTTGTAGTGATGTCGTCATGTGAAATTTTAGGTTGTTATTGTGGAATGCATCACTGTGAGTGTATGACTAGTTACATGTCAATTTATGTCACTTACATGTATGGTTGTAATATGTTTGGTTACATACTTGCATGTTTTTTTACATTCTTGTATGCTTGGTGTCATGCATCATTCTTGCAAGTTTGATTTCAAGTATCGTTCGCTCATGCTTGATCATATGTGCTTATACATATGTGTAGTTGGTTACATATTTCTTATGCATGTTCATGTTTGCATGTGGTCAAGAGTACAATGATGTAGTGGTTGTTGTCTTGCGTGAGGTCGCGGTGTGTGTTGTTGTTAAGGTTATGCATTGATGACTGGACCCTAGCTAGAATGATGGTTGCATGGTCATATGCTTATGTATTAATTTTCTATATACTATCATGATTATGTTATACATGTATCACGCTGATTTTTTGATCTTGCAGACAAGGTATCCTCCCCGAGCTATGCTAAGGTACATTAGTTTATTGTGATTTGGTTTAGCTGACATAATATACCTTGTAAGAAGAAATATCAAATGGCTAGCAAGATGGTTGACTACAAAGACTCTCCCTATGGATCCAAAGAGTTGTATGGTGTTGGGAACTCTTTCAATTTGGAAATTAAACTGAGAAGCTTAAAGGAAGAAATAAGGAGTTGTAGGGCAGATAATGACATAATCATACAGGCACAGGAGAAGCAAGTAGCAGAGGTAAATGCAGTGATACTTCAGAGTTTGTCAAATTTGCAACGATAGGGACCACGTCGAATCAGCTATGATCAGGAGGATATAAATAACAGGGCATATGGTAGTTGGTTGCATGATGGTCATAGGTCAGATAGAGATGACACAATTAGAGACTACAAATTGTTGGACACTCCAGATAGGAGAGGGGATAAAAACATGTATTATTCTAGTTCTGATTTAGATAGGCATAATGATTTTCATCGTTACCATCCTTATAGGAGGAGTGATAGGGGACACTTGCTAGATGAATTTAAGAAAGAAAAGCCACCAACATTTGATGGAGAGATGAAGAAACTGCAGGATGCAGAGGCATGGTTGTTTGGCATGAGGAAATTCTTCAGATTGCATGACTATTCAGAGAACATGAAAGCTAGAGTGGCTACATTTAGTCTCAAAGGTAAAGCAGACATTTGGTGGGAAGATGTGAAGGGTTTCAGATGCATTCATGAGGATGATTTGACTTGGAGTGAGTTTGAGTGGCTATTCAAGAAGAATTATTAGTCAGAGAGATAATTTGATGATAGGGAAAAATCATTTTATGAGCTAAAGATGGGTTCCATGACAAATGATGAGTACACTGGAAATTTCTTGGAGTTTCTTAGGTGTGTGCCTTATCTCACAGAGGAAAAGGCCAAGATTTAGAGGTTCATTAGTGGGTTACTAGTTGCATTTAAAGACAGGATTGAGTTCGATGAGCCTAGATCATTGGAGGAGGCCATTTAGAAGCTAAGGCATTGTTATGAACAACTGAAGCGTAGAACTGAGACTAAGCCATACTGGAGAGGTAATGCATAGAACAAAGGAAAATGGGATAGGAAGTGATCAAGGCCTCGGGATATAGGTAACAAGGAGAATGTTGCACCACCTAAGAAGTTCAATGCATCAAATAGAGGAGAGGATTCCGATCAGGAGAACATAACAAGGAGATAGGTTGGAAGCCTATAGAGTGTTGGATTTGTGGCAAGGATCTTCGTAGGAGAGATTGTCTGCATAATCAGGGTGTTATACCTCAGATATACAGTGCGCAGGAGGCAAAAACTATTGGGGATGTTGGTAAAAGTATTCCACGTATCTATGCAGCATTAGACAACAAACATGCAGATCATCAGGAATATATCATTGAGATGGACGGTGAGCATTGTGATCAAGTTATTTCTATTTTGATTGACCTTGGATCTAATTATAGCTATGTTAGTCCTGACTTTTGAGTAAGGAATTGCATGCAGAGTCTTGGTTACTGTAATTGGCTATATGTACGAAGAATCGAGTTCATCATTGGGTAAGATCTTGTGCATTTGATTTGAATGGTATGTCTACCACAACAAATTTGAATGTATTACCATTGGGATCACACAGTATGTTGTTGGGTGTGGATTGGTTGTATCTTCATAGAACCAAGGTAGAATGTTATGAAAAATCCATTGAGTGTGTTGATGACAATGGAGAACCAAGATTCTTACAGGGTAAGAAGAAGGCTCATCAGTTAGGATGGTGACAACTATGCAAGCAAAATGTAGTTGCAGGAAAGGGTGTAAGCTATTTTCAGTGCACATTTCTAGTGATAAAGGTAAGGAAGTTGAAGGTGCAGATGTGTTGAGCAGGTACCCATTTTTACAGCAGTTCAAGGATGTATTTCCAGAGGATATTACAAATTTTCCACCTCACAGGGAGGTAGACTTTTCTATTGAGCTAGTTCCAGGAACAACTTTAGCATTAAAATCACCTTATAGGATGAGCACACCTGAGTTGGTTGAGTAAAATTGCAGTTGAAGGAAATTTTGGACAAGGGGTACATTAGGCCAAGTGTGTCACCTTGGGGGCATGGGTATTGTTTGTAAAGAAGAAATATTGTACTCTCAGATTATGAATTGACTATAGGATATTGAACAAAGTAACCATCAATAACAGGTTTATGTTGCCGAGGATTGATGACTTGTTCAATCAGCTAAAGGGAGCAACATTGTTCTCTAATATCGACTTGAGATCCGGATATAATCAAGTACACTTCAAAGAGGAGGACGTTTACAAGACCGCATTTAGGACCAGGTATGGGCATTATGAGTTTGTTGTTGTTCCATTTGGCTTAAATAATGCTACAACTACATTTATGTGCTTGATGAATATTGTGTTGTGTCCATATTAGGATAAGTTCATTATTGTGTGCAATGATGATATACATGTATATTCTAAAAATGAGGAAGAACATGTTGAACATTCAACATCGGTGTTGAATTTGTTGAGAGAGCATCAGTTGTATGCTAAGCTCATCAAGTGTAGTTTCTTTTAGACTCAAGTACACTACATGGGGCATGTTGTCTCTAAGGAAGGCATTGCAGTAGATCCATAAAAGATAAGTGCCATCATGGAGTGGGTAGCTCCTAAGAATGTGGTTGAGGTAATATCCTTCATGAGTTTGGCAAGCCACTACAGGAGGTTCATTAGGAACTTCTCACATATTGCTTATCCTATCACATCATTACAGAGGAAAGGTAAGAAGTTCAAATGGACATAAGAGTGTGAGGCTATTTTTTAGCAGCTCAAGCAGTTGTTGACACATGCACCAGTGCTAAATATTGGAGATCTAGACAAAGAGTTTGTAGTATGCACAAATGCTTACAAGAGAGGACTTGGTGGAGTCCTTATGCAGGATGGATAGATGGTATGCTATGATTCACAGAAGTTGAATGAGCATGAGTAGAACTTTCCCACGTATGATCTTAAGTTGGCAACGATTATACATGCATTGAAGATGTGGAGACACTATCTTCTATGAAGGAGGTTCACATTGATGAGTGATCACAGTGGCTTGTGATATCTATTTGACCAATCGAATATGAATCATAGACAGGCTCGGTGGTTGGCTACGATTAGTGAGTTTGATTTTAAGATGAAGTATATCAAAGGTAAAGAGAACAGAGTGGCAAATTCTCTTAGCACATGGATACAGATAAATCACATAGTAGCTATGAGCTCCTATGGAACAGATCTACAAGATAGGATCTTAGGGGTAGGTCAACAGGATGTTAGATATATCGATATTTTTCACATGTTATAGCAGAGTACAGGTACAGGTACATGTATAGGTACAAGTACCGGTATATGTATAGGTGATGGTATAGGTACAAGTACATGTACAGGTGATGGTACAGGTGCAGGTGCATAGGATGTGGATTATTGCATTATATAAGATGGATTGGTCAGGTTCATAGATGGGATATATGTTTAGGACAATAGTGAGCTCAAGAAGATGATCTTGAGGGAGTTTCATGCGAAACCTTATTTAGGTCACCCAGGTTATCAAAAGACATTAACAATAGTGAAGAGATTTTACTATTGGTCAAATTTGAAGAGGGATTTAGTAGAGTTCATGGCTAGGTGTTTTGATTATCAGCTTGTGAAATTAAAATGTAAGCATATAGGCAGACTGCTACAGCTGATTGCGATCCCATAGTGGAAATGAGAAGTAATTTCCATGGACTTCATTACAGGTTGGCAAAGATAGTGAGACAGCATGATTCCATCATGGTTATTTTGGACAAGTTGACAAAGGTTGCACATTTCATTCTAGTGAAGTCTACATTTTCAGCTAGCGATAGAGCACAAGAATTCATCTGAGATGTGGTCATATTCCATGGTATTCTGAAGAAGATTGTGTCAGACAGGGATGCGAAGTTCAATTCCAAGTTTTTAAAGGAGTTATTTGTAGGTTTGGGCACAGAGTTGGCCTTTAGTATGACTTATCATCCAGAGATAGATGGAAGATAGAGAGGGTCAACAAGATATTGGAGGACATGTTGAGGATGTATGTGATGCATTAGCAACGAAAGTGAGAAGAGTACCTTCCATTGGTAGAGTTCACATACAACAATGGGTATCATGAATATTTGAGAATGCATTCTTTTGAGGCATTGTATGGACAGAGTTGTAACACTCCCATTAGTTGGATTGATTTGGCTAAAAGGGTATTGATTGGACCACATATATTGGCAGGCATGGAATAGGAAATGCAGGTTATAAAGAAAAATCTAAAGGCAGCATAGGATAGGCAGAAAATCTGTGCATATCGAAACAGGTTGTTCAAGGAGATACAGGTTGGGGAACATGTGTACTTGTGCACCAAACCGAAGAAGGGCTCCTTGCGGATTGGATCATGTGCCAAGATGGCACCATGGTTTTGTGGACCCTTCAGTATTGTTGAGAGGATTGGGCCAGTAGCATGCCGACTTGCACTACCTCCGAAAGTGAAATTCCATGATGTTTTCTATGTGTCATTGCTTAAGAAGTATGTTAAATATGTTGATCATGTGATTAACTGGTCTATATTGCAGGTGGAACCAGATGGATAATTCCAATCAAAGCCTCAATGTATATTGCAAAAAGAGGTGCTCATGCTCTGGAATCGAGCAATCGAGCAATTTAAGGTGTAGTGGAAGCACTTTGGGCCCGATGAAGCTACATGGGAGATGGTGAATCAAATGCAGGCTATGTATCCTTCCTTGTTTTCTGTTTGAGGCAAAGCAATTTTGGCTTGGTGTTTTAGTGTGATTTTGGTATATGCTTTGGTATATGTTTTGGTGATTTTGGTTTATGTACATATGTATATGTATATAAATACCACCATGAGATATGTTGTAAAGCTCCAATAAGTGGTATGGGTGTCATGTCATTATGATGTTATGTTGTTATGTTTTCATGTTGGCTTGCTTCTTAGAAGGTTGATCGTTGTAAACACTGCATCGAGCAAAGTTACAAAGCTCCATCGAAAGTATATTTTTCTTACAACAATTTTGTGGTTATAGTTGTTTTGAACACCAAGGACAGTGTTCCCCAAAGGGGGGGGGGGGTTCTGTAACATCCCTGGTGAAAATTCCATGTAATAAAAATAAATAAATGCAAAATAATAACCACGGGTGATGGGACACTTATTCCAATTTGAATGTTGAGAAAATACTACTGATAAGGATCACTTGTGATTTTTTATGGCTAATGAAATTAGCAAAGGTAATGGCTAAGGCTTTGGAAAGGAAAAATGGCATTTCTGACACATTTATTTATGAAAATAATGAGAATTAGGAGAAAAGGGAGGTGAAAGGTCATAGGTTGCATGTGAGGAGGAAATTGAAGGAAAATAATGGAAAATGAAGAAAATAGAGCTTCATTCATAAAAAGGCTTCTAAGAATCAGTTGGTAACCTTTTGTCAGTTCAAATTTGGAGCTCTCTCATTACTCTCTCTCTCTCTCATACTCTTGGAGACTTAGAGTTTTCTTGGAGCACTCTTGGTGGGTGGGGCATACTTGGATTCTTGGAGTAAGAAGGCAAAGGAAGAGAATGAATGTGCAAGAGGGCATCGAGATTAGCAGCTGCATGAGATTTTCTTGTAGGTACCAAGTTGCATGTATGTTTTTTTTCACTAGTTTTGGCATGCATGGCATATGCATGTGGATTCTTGGTCATGATTTGTCATTGGCATGGAAGGTTGCCTGGACTGACAATGGATTTCCTAGATAGCCATGGTGATTGTGGGTTTACTTTCATTATTTTTTTTTGTTGGTTCTCATGTTTCCTTCACTTGGGTTGAGTTATTAGTTCTTGGAAGCCCTGGTTGGACAAATGCTTTGGAAGCCATATAACAACTTGGGTTGAGTTACTAGTCTTGGAAGCCTTGGTTAGAAAAACACTCTGAAAGCTCAGGGACAATTGTGGGTTGAGTTACTAGTCCTAAAAGCCTTGGTTGGAAAAAACGCTCTGGAAGCCCTAGAAGGATTACATGGAGACCAATCTAATGATGGTTTTTTAATGTCTGACCATGAGGTGGAATCACTATTTGATGGGTTGAGGTGGATGGCTTTTGGAAGCCCTAGATGAGTTTTGATTGACGTTTTCTATGAGATCCCACATTCATGCTTGTAATATGGCACGAGGATGAATGATTGAAGAGAGATTTGGCTCAGTCATTCTATGGTCGGGTGGAACGTGGAAGTCCCATCCTGGGTTTGGATTTTGCATCATTAATGAAAGGTTATTTCTCCTTATATTTCTATGAGAATTTTGATGGATTATATGTGGTCTATATGGTTTTACTTTCATGAGTATTTTTGCTGCTATTTTTCTGGTCATGTATGTGTTTTATGACAGTAGCTATGTATGGCTTTCATCATGTTTTTTATTGTAATTGAATGATCAATGTATCTATGACCTAATGGATGGAATGATAGTTGATGTATTGAGGCATCAATGGTTCTTAGTGATTCTCAGCTAAGTATGAGACCCCTATTCTCGGAACTATTATTTACACCAGTGGATTACATATTTGTGATATGTTTGATGAAATTCTTGTCATGGCTAGTGGGGGTCCAATCAAGGTCTTAAACAAGTATTTTCTTTAATAATTTCATTTCCATGTTTTTTTACTATTCTGAAGAGATGGTTCAATTGTGAGCAGTGACCTGGGCTCTAGGCCTGAAAAAGTGGCTCAAATCTCGAGGTCGCTGGAATAGCACTGGCAAATTTAGTCTCTGGTCACTGACAGACAAGCCTATGAGAGCGAATTTGAGTTTCTGGATGCTGTCATGCCTATAACATGAGAGAGACTGAGGGTTAAGTTGTCAAAAAGTTCAGTGGGACCCAAGGGAAAACTGTCTAAAGTATTGGATTGGTTCTTGAGGGCCATGTAGCTAATGTTGAATGTCTGTATGTTGTGTTTCCGTCAGTTCCACTTCCTTAATGTGACTGAGGATGTCGAATCATATCATAGTGGCCTCTCATCACTTGTTTACCCTAGCTAGCTAGTTTCATGGGTAGATGTGGGAGGAGGGTGTTATAACTAATCAACATCATAGTGACATCTGCAGAAGGTACATTCTTTCTTAAAGTTCTTGGCTGTTCTGGAAAGTGCAAGGATGAACCTTTCCAATTTGAACTTCTTTGAGAAGCTATAGAGGATGTTGGGGTTGATAGTGTGGTGCAGGTTGTGATAATGCAACAACAATTTGTAGATCAGCTGGGTTATTGATTCAAAGTAGGTATCAACATATTTTTTGGACTCCTTGTTATGTGCATGCACTCAATAATGCATTGAAGGACATTGGCGAAATTCAGTGGATATCGGACTTGGTGAAAACTGCCATAGATGTGCATATGTGTATTTGCAACCACCACATCTCCTTGCCCATGTTCAGGGCTCACACAAGAAAGGAATTCCTCAAGCCTAATGATACTAGATATGCTAGCTATTTTATTTTATTTGAGAGGATGCTAGAGGTACAAGCACCACTACAATCCTTGGTTGTGAGTCTAGAGTGGGGAAGGTGGTCAGAGTTAAAGATAGACTCAAGGAAGAAGGTTAGGCTTCAGGTGTTGGACAATGATTAGTGGGCAGATTGTTCTTATTTGGTGTCATTCTTGGGCCCTATTGTGGAGGCCATTCATTAAATTGATTCAGATGCTCCTAGTCTTGGAGAAATATATGAGACCTTTGATATCATGTTGGGTCGTGTGAAGGTAGTCATTCAGCAGAGGGAGCCCTCATTAGAGTTCTATACCTCCCAGATTCGACCTGTTATTTAATGTAGGTGGGATCACATGAACACACCTTTGCACATTGCAGCATATGAATTAAACCCAAGATAGTATGTTGAAAGGCTTAGGAAAGTGCCTCCTATTGATGATCCTAAGGTAAAGAATGACTTCCTAGATGCAATTGTAAAGATGTACAATGAGGAGGAGGGGGGAAATTTTTGAAGAAATTTTTTTAAGTTTGCATTTCTTAGTGGCCCCTTCAACACATGTGGTGCTTGGGAACATCACATAGATCTAGCCCAAGATGACCCGATTGGTTGGTGGAGAACGCATTGGGATGGTGCTCCAGAGCTCAGACATCTAGCTATGTGTTTGTTGTCTAAGATTGCTAGTTCCTCTACAACAGAGAGGAATTGGTCCACATATAGCTTCATCCACTCTATCAAGAGGAACAAGCTTACCTCTAGAAGAGTTGAGAAGTTAGTTGTTGTGCACATTTCCCTACATCTTGAGCATATGAAGACACCTTGGTATTTGAAGTGACTAACAACACGATGGGATGTTGATCTAGAGGATGATGTACAGGTAGATATGGAGGGGGGACTTGATGAGACACATATGGGGTTGGTTGGTGTGCCACTTAGCATGTTTGAGAATGTAAGTGATTCTAATTCAAATGGTGACATGGTTGATCTTGATTTATTCATTGCAACAACTTGATGCAGAGGCTAGTGGGGCATTACCTAGAGAAATTATGCTCATTTATCATTATTCTAATTCAAATGGTGACATGGTTGATCTTGATTTATTCATTGCAACAACTTGATGCAGAGGCTAGGTGGGCATTACCTAGAGAAATTATGCTCATTTATCATTTGATATGTTCTTATGTTATTAGATTATTTTCTTTTATGTTTCGAACTTCAGTTAGAGACTTCAATTTATTTTGAATCTTGATATATGATATATTAGACTTGACTCTATAAAAAAATGATTCTTGACGTATCAGACTTGGCTTTTATTTCAATATTCAATAATCATAATTGGAACTTCAATATGGTTTAAAACTTTAAACATTTATTTTCAATGTACATTGTTAGTAGTTACACTATATAGTTACAAACTTACATGTATGATGTATGATTATATGATATCATACTTTTCGTTTTAAATTTGTTTCAGATATATGGTTCATCAATTTATCCTTCATGATGTAAGTGTTATATATTATATAATCATAACGATAGTTACATTATAAAATTTCAATGATATATCATATATTTTATATTTATAAGTTTTATTATTTTTAGTATGTCGAGGTCCCTTGTGTTAAAGACCCCGATGTCCCCCCACGTTTCCTTAAATTTGGTGGGGAAATTTTGCATAGGCGGCTCCTACATATCCTTTCTCCCTCTTCCCCATGTCCCAAAAACTTGGTGGAACATTGAATATTTTCTAATGGCCCATCAAAGTTATTTTTTACAATATGTCCACGAGTCTCTAAAATCATGTTAATATTTATGTCGATAACCCTTTCTTTTGAATTGGTGCACTTGATCTTTTCGTTTACCCTTCTTCTTTCCGACTGAAACCTGTGCACACATTTTTACACCTACCCTCCTCCTCCGTGCTTGACATTTGTGCACCATATTTATGTCGAAGTTCTAGGGCCTATTAATAGACAGACTGGTTGATTTACTTAGACCTCTAGATTGAGTATCCCTTTGCTCTATGATTGTCACCAGCGTTGATTTTAGGAACTTGGAATTGGTCTAAGTGGGTGTGGAGAAGTGTAGACGTCGAAAACATTGAGCGCCATTGCTTGATATCCTGAAGCTCTGTGACTCTTCGTGGCTACTATCAACGCTTGCCGACTTTTGGTGAAATTGCGCAAAGGTATCAAGCAACTAAGAAATTCTTGAGCCATGAATTCCAAAAGGTGGGACAGACAGACCTGGAGATGCCATGGCTTTTTTTCACAATAACCTTTAGGTTTCAGATCAATTGGTTTTCATTTTTTCGCAAGTGAATGATTTTAGAATTAAGAATATGGAGCATTCATTTCCATTTCCAATTTTTTAAACTTTAAAGTATGTCATGAAAATTTCATCTAACAATTCCTAATTTCTTTGACATTTTGTGATAAATTCCAATAGTTTAAGTAATTTATTTGAAGAGCATGATGTATGCTGCAACATTACATCATAATGCAATATATTATATACATCCCATGCTTTCTTAATATGTCATCTTAGATTTTTTTTTTTTGTTTCTATATCCCACATTCAGTACACACAAATAATTAATTCAGTCATTTTGAAAACATTTGTTTTTTGGTTTAGGGATATAGCTCAAAATCCAAAAGGTGAAGTATGTATATTTATGTTAATAGGGAGATAGATTTTGAAATTGCCCAAGTGTAATTATTACATGTTTTTAATTCTTTTGTGATATTTCTAGGTAGGCAAAAGTGTGATTGAAGAGGGTGCCAAACTCTATACAATAGGAGTTTTACTACCACAAAACCCTTGGCTATGACGCTACAAGTGAGTGGTATATATTTTGTAGTCGCTGAGGAGTTACACTTGACTTCATCCACATAGATCTCATTAACTTCAACGACCACTAATCACAACTTCTTTGTATTACCATAGAACCAATGGTGTTGTATTAACACGAACCACACCTTAGAAATATCTGGCCATCTGCTTTAACATGGGTCATCACTTAGGGCAAGAACTCCAACTTTACTTTAAACTGTAAGTCAACCCAACCCAACAAACTGGATTCATAGTTAGTACTATATGATATAGTGCTTTATTACATTAGTTCAATAAGTATTTATTAGATATTATTGTTTTACACTACTAGCTTGGGTACACTACAAGGATGGCCTTGGTCTCTGAGTATCAGCAATATCAGGATACAAGTGCAAATGAAGAAGGAGATAGAGATTTTGATGATGAGGAAGAAGGGCTTCATACATGTAGTTTAGTGTTCTTTTTGTCTCACACCATGGGTAGTGCAACATCCAATTGTTGTGGTTGTTATATTCTATTTTCCATGCTTTGTTTTTCTTGTATAAATGGGTAACTCATAGAACAATATAATAGATTTTAGGCAAATTCATCTAGCTGCTTAATCTCGTGATACATATTTTACTCTTAATGTTGTTATTCATTATATTTTATGATTTACCTCTTGCATTATTGGCCTTGACTTTATTTTGCAACAAGATGAGCATGTGTTGATTTTTATGGGCTTTAGTATAACTTTCAATAGTAACTGGGCTCGGCCAAAGTTCTGAATTTTGGAAAACCATAACAAAATATATTATTCAAAAGTTAAATTTAATTCAAAATTTGTGACAATAATCCAAAACATAATACAAATAAAGACATTACAGATAAAAAATATACTAAAACTTGAAATGCAAATAGTTGGTCACAGGGCTTGTTTAAGGTACTCCAGTCCTATATTAATTTGACAATTATGGCTGATAGTACAAACTTTTTTCATTTGACAATTATGGCTGATAGTACAAACTTTTTTCATGATATGGAATTCACTAAATAAGCACCTATGACATACATGTATATTTGAATTTTGGCTCAATAACACACATATATAATACATTAAAAAAATTTAACTTTAATATTATAATTATTCGTTAATTGATTCTATGGAAATCTAAATACAAATTTTCCCATTTAACAAATCTATGGATCTCTTTGAGACAATTTGCAGTTATTCATTCAATGGGGTGGAGACAACCTCCAATTGTATACGTGATTCGATTACCCTGGCTTGAGATTGAAGGGCCGAGAACCCAATCACTAGTACTAAGTGACGGGCAGGTCGTGGAGGGCCGCAAGGCCATATACATCAGTGTCAGGTCATATCATTGATCGATTCATCAAAATTCAGGTGTGTTGGGCATAGGTATTGCAGCAGGATCGGTGCAGGAGAATTTTCCAGGGCCGAAGGGCCACACGACAAGAGTCTCCAAGGTCATGAGTTTCCACGGCCGTGGGTTTCTCTGTGTTGCCACGAAGGGAGATTCATCATACAGATGGCCACAATCCTCTTCCATTGTCGTCACTCTAGGAGGCAAAGGATTCACAGTAGTTTAGGTCGCAGCTATTAGACACTAAGGAGAGATCGAGGGACCAATCGCAGGAGCTTCAAGACCGTGGGCCTTAGAGTCAACGCACAGTTGTTTGAGCGCCACTCATACGTAAGGCTGGTTTGCATATGTCGAAAGCATATGTATGTTGGGTGGAGTTGTTTTTTTGGATTTTTTATTGTGTTAGAATTTGGTTACAGATGGCCACAATCCTCTTCCAATGTCGTCACTCTAGGAGGCGAAGGAGGCGAAGTAGTTTAGGTCACAGTTACCAAGTTCGTCTGTATTGGCGGGAAAAATACGATAATTCGCCAGTTCGGTTCGGTACGGCGATTAATTCGGTGAATTCTAATTCGGTACGGTGTAACTTTTTTATCAAAGTCCCTTGCGCCTGTTCGTTGTCCCCTGATTAGTCCTTTTGTTGAGTTAGCATACAAAACTAATAATATCATTCTTCATGCCAGTCCAAAATAAAGAGCATCTTGGTTGCTCATAAGTCTTCTAAACTCTTAAATCTATTGCAATCAGAGAGGAGTGCAACTCTTCCAAGATTCGGGTTTAGATGGTGGATGTTGGGGATTAGTCCTTTTGTTGAGTTAGCATACAAAACTAATAATATCATTCTTCATGCCAGTCCAAAATAAAGAGCATCTTGGTTGCTCATAAGTCTTCTAAACTCTTAAATCTATTGCAATCAGAGAGGAGTGCAACTCTTCCAAGATTCGGGTTTAGATGGTGGATGTTGGGGATTAGTCCTTTTGTTGAGTTAGCATACAAAACTAATAATATCATTCTTCATGCCAGTCCAAAATAAAGAGCATCTTGGTTGCTCATAAGTCTTCTAAACTCTTAAATCTATTGCAATCAGAGAGGAGTGCAACTCTTCCAAGATTCGGGTTTAGATGGTGGATGTTGGGGATTAGTCCTTTTGTTGAGTTAGCATACAAAACTAATAATATCATTCTTCATGCCAGTCCAAAATAAAGAGCATCTTGGTTGCTCATAAGTCTTCTAAACTCTTAAATCTATTGCAATCAGAGAGGAGTGCAACTCTTCCAAGATTCGGGTTTAGATGGTGGATGTTGGGGATAACACTACTTGATCCCTGTAGCAAAGAACCTCATCCTTCCAAGAACTTGAACGTGTTTCGCATAATGTGTTTTTTTACACTGAACAATAGCTTATACTGTAAATAGATGTGGCTTATGCTTCGTTACATAGATTTGGAAGTTTGATATATATACACCCATATGGTAGATTAAATAAATATGATTTTTTTAAATGAAGAGATTTTTAAACATTGTTTAAATATATTTTAAATTTAGAAGATAGTGTTGTACGTATGTAAATTTAAAAGTGTTGATTTACTCTTTTTTTACTTATTTTGTTAAAAAATAAAATTACATTTATTTCATTAAATTAAAAACTTATTTTTCAATAGTTGAATTAGTGGAAATAGGTCATTGAACTTACTTTTTAATTGTTAAATAGGAATCAGCAAGGTAAATTTTTAATTCCAGCTTTGCTTTGTTGATCCATCGGAAAAATACAAGTTCCGATTTGTGCAAAATTGGTGAAAATAATACAGAGAAGGTCAAAACAAGTTTGGAACGAGGCAACCTTAGTGGAAAATTGAAATAATGTAGAGAAAGGCAAAGCTAATACTAAGATCAATTAACTTTTGTAAATTT
>APFE031709504.1:350424-366101 GCA_000404065.3 Pinus taeda
CCTTCCTTTCCGATTTCTGCTTCAACAAAAAAAAGTTACATATATATATGACTACCCAAAAAGGAAATTACTTACATCCGTTTTTTCTTGCCATGCTTCCGTAAAAGAAACAATAAAAATTAAATGGTTTTACTGGCTTTTACTTGTGCCCATACTCCAGCTGAAATAAAAGTGATAAAATTAAAAACTTCACCAAAACTTACCAACCCTCAGTAAATTTGCATTTATTGTTTTATTGACAAAACTTGTGGTAATGTAACTTTTACTTCACGTTGAATTCATTTTGTAGGCCTGTACTTCAACCAGTATTTAATCTGGCTTTGGAAATCCATCGGGTCCAGACTTCATCGCATGGCACACATATATGAAAAATTGTGCACCCTTGGTTTCCCCGATTGCGATATGCCGATCGCAATATCTGCCGATACCTCCAATACAATATATTTTAACATATGCATAAAATTCATTAAAACATAAAAAGAGGGCCGCTGGAGGAACTGAAATAATATTAAACAAAATGTTGAATACCCATCGGGTCCGGGTTATCGGGTTGCAACAAAACTCATGGTAAAGCCTCCCCAATAGATATCGCCGATAGCAATACGCCAATAGCGATATCGGTGATCGCTCATTGCAACATATGAATGCCTCCTTGTCAGTCCTCCCTGCCACTTCGTCGATGCGATATCGGCGATCGCTCATCGCAACATATGAACGCCTCCTTGTCAATCCTCCCTGCCACTTCGCCGATGCGATATCGGCGATCGCTCATCGCTGAATTTTCATGCTGCTGTGCTGTCCACCCGATGCGAAGTTGAAATTACACTTTCAACATGGATGCATGTTGATTTATTATAGTTATTTAAGGAAAACTGGGTCACTTGGAATAACTTACTGGTGGTCTATAAGGGGGCAGGGTTTTACTCTGGCTAGATGTCTCTAGGTCTTGGACTGTTACCCTATTTCCTTGTAGGGTTTTACTCTTGCTAGATGTCTCTAGGTCTTGGACTGTTAACTTGTTTTTTTCTTGAGGGTGTTTTGAATTATATCTTTTTTTATACCCTGGAAAAATTTATTATAATTTATTTGTTAAATCAGAAGGAGAATTATTTTTCGCTGTTATCACCTAATGCACGTTGACTCATTATAGTTATTCAAGGAAAACGGGGCCACTTGGAATAACTCACTGGTGTTCTATAAGGTGGCAGGGTTTTACTCTTGCTAGATATCTCTAGGTCTTGGACTTTTAACCTGTCTCCTTACTTCCTAAAAAGACAAGCTTTTACTCCAGCACAAACTTTTAACATGTTTCCTTTCAGATCCTTATCCGAACAAGACAAGCTCTTCTTTTCAGGTCAAACAAACTCTTAAGTAACCAAAAACAATTTTAAAACATACTCCAAACCCATAATATTTTAAATCATTAAAAAATATAATATTAATTTTATAATGAAATAAAAATCCTGTGATTGAAAGGCTCAGTGAGTGGCAGGCCTAGAATTTCAAATCCCTTTTGCCTGTCAAACAAAATTTTCATGACGTTTTTACATTTTCTATGCCTTTCATTTTACGTTCTAAGTAAATTTGGAAATGTCAACCTCCCTAATTAGACAACCACTTTCCAAACTGTTTCATAAAATGCAAGATGCCAACTAAAAACTGCAGCCTCTACCAACTAAAAACTACAACCTTTGTTCAGTTAAGAGAAATACCTCGTTTTCATAGATGTTGAGTGCATTGAATATTTTCCCCACACACATTGCTAATCGAGAAATTAAATAAATAGATACAAAGGAGTTATCAATTTCTATTGCTTTGAAACTCCAGTATAAATCTATTCAAGTTATAGGGCAAGGAAAACCTTCTTCGACATAGAAACCATTGGAACTTGGCCCAATGGCCATATAATTATAAATTGCCAAATGCTTATTTCAATTCTGAAGTATCATCAACCTAAAGCTTTACAAGTCCATAACAAAAGCTAATGCCTTTGACCTTTAACCAATCAACACTAGACAGTTCAGCCCAAAATTTTCTCTTGAGTCGAATGTGAAAGAACAATGAACCATTTATGTGGAATTGTGAAACGATAATATATCTAACGATAATCAAACATGTCATTCATGTTATATCCAAAATAATGGCCGAGACTTTCCAAGGGTATATCCCTTTACAGTTATCCTTAAAACGCTTTCATTACTTTATGTAAATAGACGCTGAGAAATAATAAAGAGAAATCAAACATTCAGTCTAAAGAAATACACATTAATACTCTAGCGAATAAAGGGAAGTCAAACATTCCAAAGAATTATGCATGATGGAAATCAAATAGTTTGAGAAAATACTCATCTAGCGCACACTCGGGATTAGTGAATTCGTATAACTTACCTATTGAGGAGAAAATTAAAAGTCCCACTTTAGCATTGCAGAGCACAGAGCACTGAACCCATAAGCTTTCTTCCAGGGCATTTCCTGGGCAAGGTAGCAAGGATGCATAGAAGGATAGAACTTTGAACTTACTACTTCTGTGCATATTCCAGATCAAATTGAAACCCAATATTAGTTGATGATAACTAAACAAGCTCTTGAACCCCAAAAGTTTAATGAAAATCTAATAACAAAAAGGGAAAAATAATACTATTACAGACATATACCAACCATTTTCCGTTAGTAAGGGTTTGGTATCCTAATAAATAGGAGCATAAATACAGTGTTAAAATGTCAGCATTTGGTGTTCTCACCAATCTACTGACATAAAATTAATGTAATGTACTTTGTACTAATAGTTTCGTGGATTAAGGTATCATAATATTTCACTGTAGGCTATTTTTGCTAGCACTTAAAGTATTATAGATTTAGATTTTGACAGTTTAATTTTGAAATTGAAAGTCATGTAATGTACTTTGTACTAATAGTTTCGTGGATTAAGGTATCATAATATTTTATTGTAGGCTATTTTTGCTAGCACTTAAAGTATTATAGATTTTGACAGTTTAACTTTGAAATTGAAAGTCATTTTAACAGTTTACCTATTATAACAAATCTCAAATCTTACGGTGAAAAATTTTCGGCGACTGTGAAATACTTTCTGAAATCCAAAATACAAAGTCCAGGCCTGACCCTCCTTATGAGGAAATGGCTATGCACTGTGCCACCTTAACACTTTCTTTTTTTAGCCTCTAGCGTCCTCTTCTCTGTACGCCCCAGCTTTACCCATGTGGTGGCAGTCCTGCGGCCTGACGTCCTTCGTCCTGGCAGACGTCAGGAACGCTCAGCCCGATGTGCCAGCCTTGTCACACAGCATTACAGCGGCGCGGTACAAAGTCCGTCAGATGGTTCCAAATCTAATGACTTCCACAGCACCTGCTACACTGCAGCGTTAAATGCTTTGTAATGGGATGAATATTTTCTGTCAGGTTAGAAATTTCAAACCTGATCGGTTTCAGGAATTCTAATTCCTGTTTCAAACATTTTAATATAGAATATTGACGGTCTGGAAAATTTTTTGACTGTTTTTAACGAGTAAATCACTCTGTAATAGGATTTTGTTCCTCAAATTCCATCCTTATTGGCGGCTGTCACCACCAAAATATTGACAGCATGCCAATGTTTTTCTTTGTTTTTAGAAGTATTTGACGTGGATAGAAGATTTTGAGATGTCTTTCTTGATTGGTAAAAATATTTTGAAACTGTCAGTTTGATGTTTAAATTTTTAATTTCTCATCATAAATTTTAAGGAGTGATATAGACCAAAGCTAAGTTTGACTCGAACACTTATTTTTTGTCACCACATTTTTGTAGATTGGCTGCAAATGAGATTCTTATAGACCCTAAAAGGAAGAATGAGAAATGTTAGAAAGCTTAAAGTAGTTGTCTATTTGGACATGGTTGACTTACGTTTCATATCATAGTGAGTTAGTGTGACTTTAATTACATTAAAGTTTATTTTCTTATGGTTATAAAAAAATTGCATATAACAACACATCAAAATTAAAAGCTTGCAAATTTATATAAAATTGTGTAGGGACAAGCATGAAAAAGAAATTACTATTATTAAATTTTCATTTGACAAGTAAAATTCCAGGTCTGATTGGCAGTGACTCGCTACATTGAAATAGGATGAATACTGCCAGCGTTTTTTTACATAACCAACCTAGATCCATCTTAACTCCATATCTACAAAGGGCGGAGAGGGATCAAATCTCTTGATATGCAAACCTTTTTTAGAGTGAAAACAGATTTGATCTCTCTAGGTACATGGTAGATGTGGAATTAAGATAGATCTAAGCTAGTTATAGGTTTATTAGTTAAAGCTATTATGTTTTATAAATTTATTACTTGTATGTTATGAAATATCATGATTATGAATGTGAATATTTAATATTTAAATTTATTTTAATGTGATATGAATACTATTTTTTTGGAAAAGATGGTTAGTAATTTTATTAATAAAAAAACATTAGAATATAACAAATTGAACCAATTTAGTATTATTTAAATATAATTGACATTTAAATGTTTACACTCATTTATTGACATTACAACATACACAATTATTCTATACCAATATAAACCCATATTAACTATAGATCTATTATGTGTTGAGAGATCAAATATTTTGAGGTGCAAGCCATTTTTATAGTGTAAAACTTGAAAAAGTATTTGCATCTCAAGCTATTTGATCTTTTTGGATGCTTAGTGCTTAATAGATTGTATATAGCTTAAACTTGCAATTCCAACAAATATTTGCTGAATTCTAGAGAAAATAAAGTATAAATAAACCAATTCATTATTGTAAAGGTATGCTATTCTTATTTATTTTTTGATAATCACTTTAATATAATATATGTAATATATTCTCTTATTTTTATGTGTAATAATGTGCTACAGAAATTAAGCCCGGATGGATGTAGGATGATAAGTTTATAAATCAATAAGTTTAACTATGAAAGTGAACTAGGGTGAGGGGAGGAGGTGGGGAAATATTAGGTACAATGTAATTTATTACATCTCTCCAATCTTGCACGTAAACTTTGAAGTTTGTATCATTAAATTCTTTTGTTACCTCTCAATATTTAATAGATCTATCAATCTAATGTTAATTACATTTTTGTTTCTATGAAAACTTGTTTTATTAAATTCTTTCACAGGTTATCGCTGAGAAAACTGATGGAGGGGTGGACTACAGCATCGAATGCACAGGGAATGTTAAGGCCATGATTCAAGCCTTCGAATCCTGCCATATCGTACTTCCTCTGCCTTCCCTCCCCTGAAACGTACTTTTGTAAATATATGCTCATTCATTTCTTTTCACCAAATACACGCAAATGCTTGTACTGCTTGACAGTAAAACTGAATTTGGTATCATAAACGTTCTGCTTTTTTTTTTCAGGGTGGGGGTGTTACGGTATTGGTGGGGTTCCCTCCTTCAGACGCAGTCTTTGCAACGAATCCTTTGAATTTTCTCTGTGAGAGGACATTGAAAGGAACATTCTTTGGAAACTATAAACCCCTTTCTCATTTGCCAGGGCTTGTAGAATTGTATTTGAATAAGGTAAAACTGGTATATTATTTATTTATTTAGGGCAAGGAATTTTTTCCAGAAACCATAAAGCTTTTTCTCTTTCTCATTTGTCAGGCCTTGTAGAATTGTATTTCATAAAGTAAGATTTGATTGTTTTAAAATTTCTGTGGTGGGTATTTTGATTATTTTTGGAGTTTGGAATTAATTTGATAGTAATTATTTTTAAGTAGATGTTTCGAGTCTATAACAAGACTTGTCATCAAGATAAATTCCTGACACTAGATCTTTTTATCATCAGATTCATTAATTGTAAACTCAAACATCAACTCAAAAATAATTAACAAACTCCAAAAATAATCACTTTTTTATAAATTCCATCGTGATCTCTTTATCTGCTTAGATTTTCTGATAAAAATATCTCCCACACACCATGCCTGCTCATTTCCTTTCCTCCTACTGAACCAGTAGTCTGTAATTAGGTTTTCAGTCTAACTTCCTTTTCTGGTTTATATTTTGCAGAAGCTTGAATTGGAGAAATTCATCACACATGAGGTTTCATTTGCCGATATCAACAAGGCATTTGATTACATGATTAAAGGAGAGAGTCTGAGATGTGTGATTAAAGTGATTGGTAATTAAATGGGATAGAGGAAGTCGTAAGTTTAATATGAGTGTAACGTACATACAGTTACTGTAATATTTGAATTTTTCTGAAGTTTATTACAGCTTTTGTGTGGTGGATAGTTATGATGGCATCTGCTTATTAGATTGATTTCCGTGCACTCGATACATTCCAGAAAGAACAGTGAAAGAACTTATAAATTTGAAGCATTGTTATTGCTGTGGAGACTTGGACTTGTTATTAAATTGATAATTCAAAATTGGACTTTTATTAAATTAAAATTGGATTCGTGGAAAATTCATTTTTTTTATTATTATGAAAAATGAATGTCTGAATTATGTAATTCTGAAGATGTATTATAATAAAAAAGCAAAATTATATATTATATTATATATATATATATATACTATATATATATATTATATATTGAAATTAAAATGAATGGTTTATTTTTATTAAAATTAAAGATGAAAATTGTAGAATCAAAAAAATGATTATTAAATTTTTTTGGAAAGTCTTTTTTTATTTTGAAAGTTAAATAATATCAATTTTATTGCAATTAGAAATTAAAAATTAAAATTTTATTATTTTGAATAATAATATATTTTTATAAAATAAATTATTAAAATTGTAGAATCAAAGAAAAAATGATTATTAATATTTTTGACGTTAAGCATTCCCATATGTCACACAAGTAGAAAAAAAAAAAAAAAAAAATTTAAAATTTTAAATTTTTTTAACATATAATAATATTTCTTTGAATATTTAAATTTAAATTTGATTGTTTCCATTTTTATGTTTTTATTTTTTATTTAATTTTAATTTGAAAAAATTATATATAATTATATATATAAAAGAAATAGTAGATATATTTCATTAAATTTGTGTTTAGTCATAATATTTATTTAAGAAATCTATTACATTTTTCATTCTTTTTCTTATGTAAACATTAAATGGACTATGGATTTTTACAAAATTCATTACATTTTTATAGGTATACATCCAAATATAGCTTCCTAATAAAAGAAAAAAATTACAACAAGGCATATATCATTTGAAATCATTATCATCTTTCTCTGGTGGCCTATTGAGGTCTTGACTTTTGTTCACTTCCTTCCAACTTGCAATATTGGATTCACTTAGACTACTATACAAAATTTAATTTAAACTTAGTTTTGTAGGTATGCAATCTACTTTCGCAACACTTCCACCCCATCAACTTGCTTGGCTAACTTATCTTTCAGAGCTTGGACCTCATCTAGCATATTCACATTGGTCTCCATTTGTATCTTCTATCTCATGTTCATCAGTATAAACCTGAGGTCTGCAATATTCCATAGATTCCCCACCTTTAGAAGCTTGGTTAACATGTAACTTGGGATCCACTCAATCACTCGTGAATCTTCGATATATTGTTCTTATAATTATCCATCCCAAAGGCACAAAATTCATTCTCCTCCACAACTTTCATTTGTTGTCCCGAGCAAAAACACTTTTGCAACTTCTTAATAGTTCAATGCCTAGGCTAGGTTTGATTTCACCCTTCTCTTCTCCATGCTGGATTTTTCCAAACTAAGTCCTTACTCTGCTATCTTGCATAGCTTCTTGTAGATATATCTTTTATTGCTTGTATTCATGGTTTTGACATCTTGCTCCACTCATTTCAGTGAAATGAAATCCAGTGAGTAGAAGATAAGAATCACGTTCTTGAGCTGACATGTCTATTGCTAATGCTATGGTCATATGATGGATAGGAAATGTTATAGTAATGGTAAAATGAAATCAAATAGGGGAAATAATTACAAGCATGTGAGAAGTTGCAAATAGATTTCCTTCATCCCTAATAAACCAAAAGAATTAATATGTTTACCTCAAGATTGTTTAGCTGTCGACACTTACTAAAATTACTATTGAATCTAAGCTTAATGAGGATTAGATAATATGAAATATAAAAGGAATAAATATTTGGAACTGAGGTTGTGATTGAAGAAGGTTGGAACTAATGGAATAAATGTTAATGCTCATAAACATTTGTTGTTGTTGTGCTAAACTAAAACTGAAGCTTGATACATGCTTGGAATAAAAAAGGTGTTGAAACCAAACTTGAATTAGAGGGATGTAAACCGATGTTGGAGATTGGATCCCCTTTACTTTTCGTTGGCATGCTGCTGAAAACTAATGTTAGAATCATGAACCAAAGAGTCTTGACCAAAAATCCGCATCTAGCACAATTCTATCTATGTGAATAAGCTTTGTTGAAGTCAAACATAGAAACAAATCATCAGATTAGCAACCATTGATGGATGCCATTAACTAATGCAAAACAATTCACCATTAATGTTAATGATTGTTAAGGTGCAAGAGTGCATTATGATGGGTACAAATGGATGTGTTGAACTCCAGTCATTTTTGGGATTTGGAAATTAAGAGACATTGAGGTATTCCCTTGTTGTCAGTGAGGAATTCTACCATTGACTGATGTAAACTCTAAGGAACTCAAAAATATCTCTGGTCTTAGTCCCAAATAAGGTGTTGAAGTCGATGGGACAAGATTTGTTGGAAGGTGGGCCATAAGGAATCCCACATTAGCGTACATGAGCATAAAACCAAGAAGATTTTGAAGAACCATTGGAACCAACATGAACTTACAGAGTTTATTTTGCATCCTTCCGGGAAACTTGGTTTTCAAACAGGATCCATGTCTAGTTACGCTAATTTCCTAGTTTTCATAAATATACTTATTTTAATCTTTATTATTTTATTCATTTATTCATCATACTACACTATCCTACTTTGAAAAATAATACTCTCCTTCAAGCATAGGACTACTTCCAATGAAGCCCTGCGCATAAAAAGATAAAAAATGTGCTCATGCTTGGATTTGAGAGGTAGGATTTGATGTATTCTAGAGCATGAGAGACCAACTACTTTAGATGATACGACAAGAATATTTCTTGAAGAAGAGAGTGATGCTTTGGGTTGATGGTTGTTTAGATCCAACATTCAATGTAGTCATGATGTCCCTCACTCTCTTGCTCATCTAATCTACTCTATGTATCCTCTTCTATCATTCCATCTAGGTATTATGTTGTTGAGTGGTTAATCTCTTGAGTGCATACTAGATTTGATGATAGGCATGTCAGGAACTCTTGATCTCAGGTTCTAATGTTGTTATTTATTGAATTTGGCCCATGATTATTTGGTGTCCTCAAGATATTGATGAAGGTCAATAGACAAGACTTCTATATCTACTTGTGGGGGTAGTTCATCGATCTTTTGTTCTTCTATTGCTTACATGGAGTGCAGGTATGTTCTTGATTGCTACCGATATTTTTTCTTCTAAGATGTAGAGAATTTCCCAATAGTTGCTAGGATTTGAGAGATTTCCTAGAGTATCATTCTTCTAACTCTTGATCAACTATGAGTCCCTTTTGTTGGTTGTTGATCCTTGTCTAGCGGATGGATTAATATGTGAGGGGCGGGAAGAGGGGGGAGGGGGGGTTCTTACAACATCCAAATTGAAGTATGCTAAAGGGAAACAATTTTAAAGAAATAATTTTCTTCTACTTGGACACTCTCACACTACTAGGACCTGTTATCACTAGTTATTTATTCGTCATAAGTTAGATTCTTCCTTTCCATGAATGAAACTTAAAATAAATCAAACTTGCATAAAAACACACTAAAACAACTTGAAGAGGCTTTGGAGAAACCCACTAAAGTGAATGTGGTAGGCTAGGACCCTTTTCAAATATTTTGAAATACGGGCGTTTTTGTGTCTTACTATTTCTCCTCCCCCAAGTCACAAGTGTTGGTTGAAATAAGAAAATAAATAAAAATAACAATTCTCTAATCCCGTTTTAGCACCTCTCTCACAATGACACCAAAAAATGTTGGGAAAATTATATTCTTATATTTCCAACATTAAATTATTGAACTAGGATTATAATACTTGGAGACACAAGAAAATTATATGCAAGATCAAAGCCCTAGTATCTCCTATTGCCAAAAACTACAACTAATATAATTTAACAATGAAATAAAATATGCATAAAGAAAGTCTGGTTGTTGATAAACACACATACTAAAACTAAATATTGTCTGTCATGCCTTGTCTTAAATCCCTTGACACAACCTCAAAATGAAATCTTTCACTCTCACAAGATAGTTTTCATGCACTCAATAGTAGGTTGGATTTGAAGAATGAAGGATTCTAGTTATGGTGGTTAGTATCTTGAAATAAAATATTGAAATGAAGGCAAGGCATCAAAACATAAAACATAGTAAAAGAATTAAAGACATAAGACAAAGTAAAAGCATTAAATCTAAACTAAGCTAACAAAATAAAGAGGAAGAATGTTACCCAAGATTTAGGGGCCATTCCCAACCTAAATAATGCTTCCAAAACAATAAGATCAAGCTGAAGTAATGCACCAAAACTCAGGAAACAACATTTGTTGAAGGAAAATCAACCCTGTTTACAAGAAGGCAGGTACAAACTTGTTGCCACAATAAACCTCATAATAAACTAACATTTCCCAATTCTATTACAGAATTAATGATCATAACCCTGAAATCTATTGTGATTCTAAATATTTGCACAGAAAGAAAATTGAGGTGGATCAAAACCAATTCCCCAATCTCAATATCTTAACTATGAGATATATTCAAGATAAGAAAATGATAATACTTAGATAAAATGAATCTCTTGCTTCCCAAAAATATGAATACATGTTAAAAAATAGTTTCTATTATTCAAGGTAGTCGACTTTCATTTCCCCTTGTTTCCTTGAAAACTAATTTGGCAGTTTCCTCAAAACTAGGCATTGTTTGCAAATTTGGGCGAATTTATGCATTTTAAGAAAATAGTCATTAAAGGATCAAGAACATCTCTCGAACAATTCAATATTTTTGAAAAATTCCCCCTTAGCACCCAATTTCCATATTGGTAACAAAACCCATGTTCCATAATTTTAATAACCCCCTTCATTACCTCAGAAATCATTCTCAAAGTTGACTATCTAGACATTTTGACCATTTTGACACCGTGTAACGAGAGTATTATAGTTGAAGCCACTATTGAACTTTTCCTTGAGCATGTTTGGGTTCATATTTGGCTAGTCTAGACCATTATTTCAAATAGGGGTAGGTTCCTTAGTAGCTTTTGGTCCAACCTATGGTCTCTAATGGATACCAAGCTAACCAAGTTGACAGTCTTTCATCCCCAAACAGATGGAAAAATAGAAGTGGTTAACAGGATGATTATGCATATTTTGTGACTGTATAAGTCAAAGCATATGCATACATGTGATGAAAGCCTTCCATATTCTTAACATAGCTATAACATATTCCTACAAAACTGTGTTAGCCATAGTCCCTTTTAGGTGTGCGTGGGGTTCTAATCATTGGCCATGATTGATGTAGAAACTACCATTGCATCTTCACTAGGAGAGTCCTTCTATCCTCATGATGAGGTAGATAGAGTGGCTAAATTTTTGGAATGGATCCAACACCTCTAATAATCAGTTCATGATATCCTATAGAAATTCATTTCCAAGTACAATGGAAGGACATGACCAACATCATTTTCCACACAATTTTCAAGTTGTTGACAAGGAGTGGTTACATTTATAGAAACAATGTTGAGAATTCCCCACAGGAGGCTTAGACCACTCTTATATGGCCCTTACATAATCACAAAGGCTATGGGTTAAATTTTGAATTGAGTATTCCCCCTTTCCTTGGCTTGCACTTGACCATATTTTCCACTTTTGTTGGACACTCTAGAAGTAGTTGAGATATTGACACCCATAGAACTCAATCCTGAATACATATTATAGTGGAATGGATCATGGAAACCAAGACAAATGACACTTTCTAGTAGAACATACCAATCTATTGAGTTGTCAAAGGAAGGCAACTTCTTCACCAAGGAAAGTGGCTCACCAATAGAAAAAATTAGTAAAAGTTTCCCCATTTGATGAGGGAACTTTGCAAAATGGTTACTATTGCTTCTAAAGTGGGGAGGACTAATCTCAGTGGATACTAGTGGCCACCTACCTCTCCTATTGGCTTAGTTATTCTCTAGCTTCTTAGTGTTTTTCTATGGTTTTTGGGTCCAAACTTTTAGGGTTGTTTTGAGGCCCTAAATGATGTTTTTTGGTCATTTAAGGGGCAAAGGATTGCCATGGCTTGTCTTGGCCCCAACCAAAAGTTGTAATCCTTGAATAATTCTTTTTAATAGGATATTTTATGCCCAAAAAAACAATGTATGCAAAAGTTTTCCCCTATGAAGTTGATGTACCAAATAACCACCTAGAGGTCCACAAACCTTTTAGAGCTTCATCTTCTACGATTAGGGATTTGGACCTCTAGGGCTCTTTATTCATGTTAAATGGTCATTATTTCTACCACTTGTAATGGATTTTTCTAAATGTGTATACCTTCCATGCTTCTCCCTTAAGAGATATCTACCACTATTATAGCTAGTTTATGTTCTAGATTATTCTATCATTTATTTATCAATAGAAGGGATTTCACTATATTACTATGAACACCATACGTCAGTAGTCCTAGTAGTGGGACATTGGAGCCACTCCTCACTCCTCAAAGAATTGGTTATCTGCTCTCAAGGCTATGTGAGAGGAGCCAAGGTGAAAATTCCTCTACTCATACAATGGGAGGAATATATATATCCAAGGGTGATGCTTGACCCTTGTGAATCTTGGACTACCCTCATGACAGTTCAACTTCCTATGAATTTTCAACTGACATGAATCTTCAACTTCTTGTGTGTGTCAATTGGACTTTCACTTTACATTACATTCAGTTACAACAGATATGGCCCATGGTGGTGATGTGGCCTTGAAAACTCATGGCACAACTTGACACGATACTGCTGACATGTACTGGCTAGCTATGGTTTCCATGTCAAGCTATTGCATTGCTACATGATGGATGTACCCTTAGGTGTGCTTTGTCTTCTCCTTCACATGACTTGGTACTGTGGGGTCTTCGACAATCATGATATTGTAAGATGGTTCAATACATGTGTTCCTTTCTCTTGCTGCTTCATGCTCTTTGTTTGTCAGTCCAGCTGCAAGTAAGTATTCTAGCATGTGCGCTCCTTCATCCCATTCACCATCTTTCCATGATCTATCAGTGTACATGTTCCTGCAAATCACTCATAACGAGACGACATCAAATCCAAAACCTCCTAGTCTAACATGATGCGTTATTTTCTATGTTTTGGGCTCGGGACAGATGATAGGATGGGAAGAGGGACTAGTAATTGTGCACTGCGTAGTTCCAGGTGACAGGGAGGGAGGACTGGTCATTGAGACTATGGTGAGCACAACTCAAGCTTGGACAAGGAACTCTGGGGCACAGTCTTCACTTTCAGGGAAAACTGTGCAAAGGCCACTGGGAGGAAGAATTGCGTAGCTAAGGACACCAGTGGCAGCTGCAAGGTGGGACCTTGAGGGACACCTCTGCACAGTTTCTAGAGGGAACACATGGAAGAACAACATAGGGACTAGATGACAACTCTCCATAGTTTTTGAGAGCAGTGAGTCTCGACTAAGGGAAGTCACTTGGAGGACATCTCTGCGTAATTTCTGGGAGAAATGCAGGCTCAGGTCTCTGTACAATTTGGGGTTCCACCACGCAGGAGGGAGGCTTGATGTCTGTTCTTGCGAAGTGCACAGTTCAGATAGGAAGTGAGGCAGTTTCTACGCAATTTTGGGAAGGAAGATAGGGTGCTCACCTTTGGGATTATGCAGTGCAACTGACCCGGAGGAAAACCTTAAGCACTGCATAATTCCAGAGAGCAGAGAAGGACCATTGAGGTCTGAGACTAAGCAGTGTAGCTTAGTCAGTGTCTAGGGAAGTAAAGCTGTTCAATTGAGAGATTTTTAGGAAAATGGATAAGTGTGAGAGGCAAGTGAACTTGTGAGGACTCGACATTCTGATCACCCACTTAGCATATTTCGACAACATGACAATACTAATGATGAGCCCCAGAAATGGGTAATTATATGGGCTCATTTTGCCTCTTATTTCGACTTAATCCACCATTCTCATTATTTTATTACATGTTTTTGAATATATTTATGCTAATAGAGTGAATTGGGTTAGTCACTTTTCCATGTAGTCTAATGTGTGCTTTATGCAGATTTTTTGGCCAATTGTGGATAAAGTCAAGGGATTTATGAGCAAATGGCAGCCAAAACACGAGGAAAATAGGGGAGAGGATTTGTAGGGGGTGTCTCCTTCACTTGTGACCCCTTTCCTTGAATCCTCCATCAGCAATTTGGAGCACAAAGGTCCACATTGATGATTCCAAGAGGCAGCTGAGCAAGTAAAGAAGGATTGTTGTTTACCTCTAGTTCTAGGAAGCCGAGTTCCTTGATTTTCGGAGGACTGTTGGAGGACTCCATTTGTATAAATAAGGAGGCTTAGAGCCTCAGTAGTTCAGCCAGTTATTAGTAGATTTTTTCACTTTTGTTAAACATTGTGTTTAGCTCATTTTCGAGTTCCTTTTTTAGAACAGTTTATGTAATGTGACTGTTATTTTTGATAATGAAGATGAAACAATTTTTGAGCTAGCACTGATCTCTTTCAGAGGGATGAAGCTCTTGGATTAGGGCCCAACCCAAGCTTCCCAACACCTCCTTCTGTGTACTTATATGTTTTTTCTTCAGTTCATGAGTTAATTTATGTTACATAGATTCATTTTACTTTGTTAGATTAGGTTGCTTTTGATGGTTAGTATAGTCGTTTTTGTTTTAGTTGCTTAAGTAGGTTACTGTAGTGACAAAATAAGATTCAAAAAGGCCAACAATAGGCCCTGATATCCTTTCTCCCTTCTTGGGACTATGATTTGAGGTCAAGGCACTTCTGCTGCCACCAAAAACACAGGTTTTGCTCTTCCATGCATCTGCTAGTGTGATAACTTGATTTGGAAAGGTTGATATATTGGTTCAGATTCACTTTCTTAGATTATTTCCTATTCTTCTACCATATATTTCTCTTCATGATTTTCTATTCACAGGTTACTGTTCAACATTTTCTGTGTTTAGGTCAGGAATTAGATTAATAAGTGACATTTTTGTTTTCATAGTACAACTAATTATTTCCCGCTTAGTTTTGATAAGTAATTGTGCAGATCTCTTGCAGGACACCTCAGATCACCATCCATCCATAAAACAGCTAGCACCAGCTTACTTCTCATAGATTTCCCAAGTCATTCGCAACATTTTGCCAATCTGGCCTAATTTCTGTGTTTTTCTCCATAAGATTCTTTCTTGCCATTTGAACAAATCCAACCATCACGTTTTTTCTTGATCTTCCTTGATAAGTTATAGTCTATGTCAGGCCAGGCAGTAACTCCATTAGGCAGAAAAACTGATTCGTCTTATTCCATCAGGTATGTTATTGTTATATACAATAGGGTGTGACTGTTCAGTTCATCTCCTGATGACTGTTCACATTCCTAATTTAATTATTTACATAAATTCACCCAATCGTGAG
>APFE031709504.1:370750-421981 GCA_000404065.3 Pinus taeda
TGGATCGTACCATATTTAAGATTGTCCTATTCATTCTTTTAGCTACACCATTCTGTTGGGGATTATAAAGCACAGTTGTTTGATGTTTGATCCCATGTTGGCGAAGATAGTTTTCAAATTCATTTGATGTATATTCTTTTCCATTATCAGTGCGAATAGACCCAATATGAGATTGTGCATCATTTTCAATCCATTTATGAAAATTCTTGAATGTTTAGAAAGCATCAGATTTGTTCTTCAATAAATAAACCCAGCACATTCTGGTGTAGTCATCAATAAATGTCATGATATATTTATTTCCATTTGCAAAAGAAACAGGCATTGGACCACATAAATCTGAATGAATAAGTTCAAGCTTCCTATGTGCTCTTGAATGTGAGTCATGAAATGACTGTTTGCTATACTTTCCTAGAATGCAAGCATCACATTGCTTAAGTTTTCTAGGAATTGTAGGCAAACCAGCAACACCATTTTTCTTCAATAAGTGGAGACTGTCATAGTTCAAATGTCCAAATCTAGCATGCCATAATAAACTTGATGGAAGTGTACCTTCTTCATGATGAGAATTGTATGAGAAATGTTGTGTGTGAGCAGATGTTCCTTGCAGTTTGAGAAGCTTTTCTTCTTCTATTCCCCTCATGACAAGTGAGTGGTCAGATGATTTTCTTATCTCAAGCTTGCCATCAAACATATGAATGGAGTGACCTTGTTGGTGGATGTGGACCAAGGAAAACGAGTTTCTCTTGAGCCGTGGGAGATATAGAACATGATCCAGAAGAAAGTCTGGAAGACCAGGCAGTTTAAGCCTGATTTTACCAAGCCCTGATGGCTTGATGTTTGATTGATCTGCAAAGTATACTGCTCCATCAACATTGTTAGTGAAATCTTCAAAAAAATCTTTTCTATGAGACATGTGGCAGGTTGCTCCTAAATCAAGAAACCAATCATTTTTCCATGAAGCAAGTGAAGCATTAAACAAATCTTCATTTACTCCAATCTTACATTGTGCTTCAACATAATGAGTGGATTCAGGTGTTTTACCTTTGTCTGTATCATCAGTTTTACCTTTTTGTTGTTTTCTTTTCTGCTCAATTTTGTCCCATGGTAGCTTGCATGTAGAGGCATCATGTGATCCATTTCTTTTGTAGCGAATGCAATACAAATTTGCCTTTTCTCCTTGAGAATGTCTGCCCCCCTGCCTCTGAAATATCTTCCTCTTCCTCTTCGTCCACCTCTTCCTCTTGTAGAATCTTGAGCATGATGCTTTTCTTATGAGCAAGGCACACAGTCTATTCGAAATCAAGGGCTGTCTTCTTTCCAAAAGCTTTCTCTCTTTCAGCAACTTTTTCACAAGAGAGTCAAGGTTATATCTTTGAGATTCCATTTGCTGCCATGACTCAAGATAATTGGAGTAAGTAGGATAAGTTCCTTGAGAAGCGATAAGAGAATATCCAATTCAACCTTAGTAGATTTGATATCATCATTTAGACTTTACTTCAGATGCAAGAGCAAGAGGATCATTATTTTGCAGTTCAAGAGTGAAGAGTTTAATCATGAGCTGAACAACTTCAAGTGTAGAATGTGAGTCATAAAGTTCTTTAAGCTTTTGTAAGGCTTCAAAGGCAGTTGAATATGACGAAATATGGCGACTCACCTCTTCATTTACAAATGCTACGATTAATGCATAAGCTTTGCTGTTCTTGTTTTCCCAAATGACGATTTCTTTGTCTGAGGTAGGCTGTACTGGGTCATTGTCTCCTTCTCTGACACACACTCCATTTCGCAACTCATTGAAAATGAGGGTGTGTTTTATCATCCGTGACCATTTAGGATAGTGCTCCTTGCTAGTGAGAACTATTCCCACCATAGCTATGATTGAATTCATTGTAAGATCCGAGAGCTGTAAAAATACTTTTGCTGGCAAAAGATGTGCTTTTGTGGAGAAAAAAAAACTTCTGCTGCTAAAAGAAAATTGATTCTGATATCAAAATGTATTTTGGCCTCAAACAATATATTAAGCACAGTCAAATGCAAGAGCATTAACTATGTTAGTCACCTTGAAAACAGCTTTATGGAAACAATACTATGGTAGCCAAGCTTCAAATTCACAATAATCTTGAAGAAAAATTTGATGTGTTCTCTTCAAAGGAATCGTTTTTTCGCACAATGGCATTTTCCACCGACCGGTGCATGTAGTCGACTGAAGGAAGGCGAGGGGATAAACTACCAGCGCAAGTGCTACTTATTATCATGGCTGTTATTCAATTCGAACTCTAGAGGTAACCCAACAATATGGTATATATAGAACAGTAGCCACACCAAGCATTATATACAAAGTGTATTAAAATACCTCCAAACACTATTATATACAAAGTGCATTATATACCTCCAAACGCTATTCATATATTATTGACCATTGGAAGGCATGAATAGAATTCTGCTGCGCTAAATATCTTCACCACATATAATTCCCCGAAGCTATAGCAAATAAATGTTATCTAAATTTCAATACTATTCACATGCATATACTGTCATAACTTAAATTTCAATACTATTCAAGAGTACTCGTCTGGGCGGCGCCACCACTTAGAACGAGGTCTCGGTTCTAGCCAGAGCTCGTAGACCACAACTCATATATAAACATCGCATTTCATATATAAACATATATAAACATCGCATCTCATATAAACATATAGAAACCCGCAAAACTCATATATAAACATCGCATCTCCTGGCCTGAGACAAACGCCCGGTAGACAAATTGTTCAGGTGAACAGTCACATCGTAGAAAACCGACATGGCATGATGCCGAGTCTTCCAGATCCCAACCTAATGGCATGATTTGCAACTTAATGGTGCGACTAACGGACAGGCGGGGGTGTAACAGAGTAAGGGTATACAACGTTTCAATGGAATGAACACAACATTTCAATGAACAACATTCAATCACATTATTTCATCAGAGCAACGTTCAAAATATGAGGTGTAGTAAAAATGGGCAGTCGATAGTGAGTTTGCAGCAGCACCTGGCATCAATTTTTTTTTTTGGAATATGGACAGAGGCAGCATTGGAAAGGAATATGGCAGAGGCAGCGCATTATGGACAGTGCAGACAACGTAGGTAACTCAGGACTGTACCATGTTAAGACAGAGGGGATATGGCAAATAGAGGAGTTACAGGAGCATAAGAGCTAAAACAAGGAGCTGGCTCTGATACCATGTCAGGCCAGGCAGTAACTCCATTAGGCAGAAAAACTGATTCGTCTTATTCCATCAGGTATGTTATTGTTATATACAATAGGGTGTGACTGTTCAATTCATCTCCTAATGACTGTTCACATTCTTAATTTAACTACATAAATTCACCCAATCGTGAGGATTAGGTGTCAACAGTCTCCACAACACCTTCATCTAGCCTTCAGTTCCCCTTTCCTATCATTTTTCCACCTTCAAAACTCCAAAAATAGCTCTCGGCCTCCTCCTATAGATCCTCTTGTAGATCCCCTGCAACCTCCTATAGAATTTCCTGTGAGTGATTTTTCGAAGTCTAATCGCTATGGAAGTCTTCAAAAGGGTACTAGTGGCTTCTTAGGACCTCTCCACACCTTCCTCCACTTCTGCAACAACCAAATCCACATTCCTTTGCCACCAAACCTCTCAAAATCACAACCAGATAAATCACAAGCATGATGATTTCACCTAAAAACAATCAAAAGCACAAAAATATGTTTTCTTCTCATTTCTTTTCAGAAGTAGCTTGAATAAATGCAATTTACCTTTTCAGTAGTCAATAGCACTCATTTCATCAATTTTCATCTCTTTCCTGCAAAAGTAGGGTTAGCAGGTAAATTAAGGTTTGCTAGGGTTTGCGTTACATTTCAATTTCCTTCTCTTTCTACAAGTAGAATAGTCCTTGTAGAGTCAGCTTTCTTTCATCATAGTTAAAAGATTCTTTTTAGAATCCATAGAAGTTAGCTTAAGCTCCTAGCGATCTTGCGCCAACTGATCAAGTGACAACATGCAGTAAGAGCTAGTACTTGTGCATGCAGCACTGTTGCTTCCAAGTTTGTTACGTACTACTGTGTTGATAAAAGTAAAGAAGGAAGCCCCAGGAGTTGTAGCATTATTGTTGCAATACTGGTGCTCACCATCTTTTTGGCACCGTTGGTGGGGAAGCATTAGAGTATTTTGTGATTACTTCTTTTGTTCTGTTTTCTACTGCAACATTCTGCTAAGTAGTTTATTTTAGCAAAAGTAGAGTAGCTGTTTCATTTAAATTTTGCAATTTCAATTATGCAAGAGTAGAATAGGCATTTCCTGCTTTCATTTCAATTCTTCAATTTCCATTTCAGCAAGAGTAGATTAGTCATTTCCTGCTTTCATTTCAATTTTGCAATTTTCATTCCAGTAAAGTAGATTAGTCATTTCCTTGCTTTCATTTCAATTCTGCAATTTCATTTCAGCAAGTTCATTTCAGTTAGTTGCAATTTGTTGTTCAATCCATTTCAGTTTTGTAGGTACAAGCAGAAAAAAAAAAATCACCCAAAAAGGGATTTCCTTATGCCTCGTAGGAACACAGACAATTCAGGAAAATTCCTACCCAACAACCCCACCACATCACTAAGTCACCCTTCTCTCTTCTTCGGTGGAAGTGATCCAGAAGAGCCTATAGGTGAACCACCAGAGATATATGAAGATCCTATAGCAGAAGAAGAGCAAGAAACCATTCCTCCTGAGACCATGGCTGAAAACAGAAACATTAGAGGAAATGGGGAAAGAGTAGAGGGTACCTTTCCTATCTGAGAGACCAATGGGGACACTAAAATGAAAAACATAAGTCCTTTAGCCTTACCCCACTTCCATGGATTGACTACTGAAGATCCTGATACCTTCTTGTTTGAATTTGTTGTTCTTTGTCGAACTTATGACTATGCAGAAGATGAGCAGAAGTTGAAACTGTTTCCTTCTACCCTCAAGGATGCAGCATAGAGCTGGTTCATGGGGTTACTTGGAAACAACATCACAACTTGGCTCTGATGCAGCAAGCCTTTAACAACAAATATCGGGACTACTGTAGGTCAGAGGATACCAAGGAAGAGATTTTTTGAATGACCATGGGAAGCGATGAATCATTAGAAGACTATGAAGAGAGTTTTTAGCTCAGTTATAAAAGGGTCAGGTGCACACTTGACCCTGAATCTCTGAAGTTGGTCCTGCTCAGAGGGGTCCCAAAAGACCTTCTAGACACCCTCCATTTGCTGGCTGAGGGAGACATCTACCAACTACCTTATGATAACATAAAGACTATGTTTAGAAACCATTCTATGGCAGCCAGAAAGAGAGGTCGGGGAAGTCAACCTTTAGCCAGTACATCCTCATCTAGTTCATCTCTTAGAAGTGAATTTGAGAATCGGCTAGAAAATTTCAAGAGCGAGATGAGGTATATTCTTGCCATGCAAATGGATACCTTGCATATCAAAAGAAAATAAGAGGAAGCAGAGAGGGCTTTGGCCATTTTTTTTCCTAGGTGCACCAGAAGGCATACTAGGAACGAATGTCCATTGAACTTTATAGAAGTGTGTTCAGTCTATGAAGAAGACCATTCTACGAATCAGTGCCATTCCTTGCCCAGACTTAAAGCTGCATACCAAGGGATCGAAGAAGCCATTGAGCCACTCTATTTCATGAACCAAAGGAGGCCACATGGGCATAGACCTTACCAGCAGGGAATGCAAGGGACATCCCAAATCAAGCCACTTCCATGCCTTTTTGGGGTCCCCCTGCTCATCCTTCCTGGTCCACACCCCCTCCTTGGTCATATCCATCTCAATACCATGCTCAACCAGCTACTCATTCATTTCACTCTTATGCTCAGCCACAGCCTCAGTGGAATGCACCTTATCAAGGGTGGACGCCCCAGTACAACTCTCCTCCCACTCTTTTGCCTCCACCACCTGCTCAACTGCAACCATTACCTCCTGCTCCACCAAGGCAACCCAAATACCTGCTCAACAGAACCCGAACTCGAATAACAGGCAGGCCTAGCAGGTATATAGTGGGGAAACATCATGCCTGACATATGCTATAGAGATTCAGGAGATTAAACTATGATCTTGGAAGGTCCTCCCAGATAACCAACCTCCCCTTAAGGAGGATGAGGAAGAAAAACAAGAAACTGAACCAAAAGCCATTCCACCCTTTCTTGAGAGATTAACCAACACAACACAGCCTACCCTAGAGGAGACTGAACTTCTGGGAGAATTGAAGCAATTATGTGTAAAGATACCACTTCTCCAAGCCATAAATGATGTGCCTATGTACAACAAAATGATCAAGGAGAAGTGCTTTAGGCACCCAGGCAGGCGCAAGAGACATGCCCCAACTATCAATGTCATAGGATAGCTATTCGATCTTATGTTGGGGCAGGTAATCTGTCCGAAATATCTAGACCCTGGAAGTCCTATTGTTGATGTCCACATCGATGGCATCGTAATCCCCCATACCCTGATTAATCTAGGGTTTGCCATTAATGTGATGACCAAGGACACTATGCTTAAGCTCAACCTTCAGGGCTCCTTAAGAAAGACCACAATAGTACTACAGTTAGTAGACCGCACCACTGTGACCCCTGACGGGATTGTGGAAGATGTAACGGTCTCTATTGATTCTTGGGAGTACCCTGCTGATTTCCTGGTTCTCTAACCAAAATCAAAGCTTACTATGTATCCTTTCATCTTGGGAAGATCCTAGTTGGCTACTACAGATGCCTACATCAGTTTTCAAGCATGGAACATGACAATCAAGAATGGGCATATGTCCTAACAGCTAGTCCTATATCCTCCTACCCAACCTTTGTTAGAACATGATTTACCTTTCTGGTTGGAGGAGGAAGATGAGGATGGAGTCTATTCCACACCACTGTGTGTAATAGAAGCTACCATGGGGGGGGGCGGGCACAAATCGAGGATGATATTATTGAAAACTTGATTCAGAATCCACCCCCAAGTGGGTTGCCGTTAGAAGATCTGGTGGAAGAAACCCAAGCCAATCATTTAGTTGATCTCTATGTGGCTGATCCAACCTCTCTCCGAGTTAAGAATGTGGAATTCAGCCCGGAAATAACCTTGAAGATCAACTCACCCCTATCCACCTCTTAGGAGAAAGAACTATGTAGATTATTGAGAAACCATTTGGATGCTTTTGCTTGGAGCTATAAGGAGATTGTTAGAAAATTATATATTACGAAGCAATGGAACACATCAAATATTGTAGAAATATAAACATAGGAAACACATAAAACAAGAGAGACACAAATATACATGGTTCACCCAATTTGGGCTACATCCACAAAGAAACAATCAGTCCTTCTTTTATTATATTATCCAGCAAACTGAAGAGATATAACCTATAGCAGATCCGCTGTAACTCCCTCTTCTCTCTCAATCTCCTCTCTCTTCCTCACTCAGAATACAGATTTACATAGATGCAATACAATTCCCTCACATATAGCAAGGGGTTTCCTTCTAGGGCAAAAACCCTAAATTAAACATAACTTCTACCATCAGATCATCCGCCTAATGAATGGCCTAGATTGACTAGAAATTACTAGACTTTTACAAGGCAATTTTTACATCTATTTTTAGCTTCGGGGGCGCTGCCCCTGAACCCTCGCCGGGGGACCGCTAACCCCTAGACCCCTGCGGGGGGGACAAGTCCCCCCCGCACCCCCCTGCGTGGAGGGGTGTACGATCTTCTTGGGGTATACATCCAGCTGAAACCTTTGAATACAGAAGATAATCAAGCTCCACACCCAATAGAGATGAAGGGAGTCCACCCCTTAGTTTGCACTCATCACATTTACATTAAGGAAATTTGCAAACCAGTCAGGTAGTCTCAAAGGAGGATGAATCCAAACCTTAAGGACAATGTCAAAGAAGAACTGCAAAAGTTGTTGGATGCAAGATTCATCTACCCTATCTCTGATAGTGAATAGGTCTCTCCTTTGGTGCTAGTGCTAAAGAAAAACGGGAAGTGGAGAATCTGTGTCAATTATCGGGAACCAAACAAGGCCACCAAGAAGGACCATTTCCCTTTGCCTTTCATAGATCAAGTGTTAGATGGCTTGGCAGGGAAGCAATTCTTCTCCTTCCTAGATGGATTTAGCGGGTACAACCAGATCCAAATCAGCCTGAAAGACCAAGATAAGACCACTTTCACTTGTCCTTTGGGTACCTTTGCATACCGGGTCCTTCATTTTGGATCATGCAATGCTCCTGCCACTTTCCAGAGAGCAGTACTGAGTATGTTTGTTGAACTGGTTCATGATGCAGTGGAAATCTATATGGATGATTTTACTCCTTATGGTTCTAACTTCCAGGGAGATTTGACTAACCTGGGAAAAGTTTTGGACAAATGTATTGAAATGAACCTGTCCCTTAGTCCTGAGAAATGTGAATTCCTGATGACTGAAGGGACCGTGCTAGGTCATGCAATCTCTCAGCAAGGATTATAGGTGGACCCCAACAAAATTGCCATCATCAAAAGGGTCCCACCTCCTCAAAAGGTAGGAGATGTTCGATGTTTCCTAGGTTTAGCAGGGTATTATAGAAGATTCATTAAGGATTTCAGTAAGCTAGCCTCTCCATTGTTTGGGCTTTTGGGAAAAGATGCCGAGTTCATATGGACTGACAACTGTCAAGAGGCTCTGGATACCTTGAAAAGTAGATTGGTGATTGCCCCAATTTTGAGAGGTCCAAACAGGGCTCTACCTTTCCACATTCATATAGATGTCTTGAACAAAGCGATAGGAGTAGCCATAGGGTAAATCGATGAGAAGTTTCCTTATGCCATATATTTTGTAAGTAAAAACTTGTCGAAGGTAGAACTAAATTACACTATGACCTAAAAGGAGCTCCTAACTATAGTCCATTCTCTAAATAAGTTCAGATACTACATCACCAGCTATCAAACATTTGTACACACTGACCATGCTGTAATTAGGTATTTAATGAACAAACCGGATGTAAATGCTCATATTATTAGATGGTTACTTTTATTGCAGCAATTTGATTTAACCATTGTTGATAAGCCGGGTAAGGAAAATGTTGTTGCTGATTTTTTGTCTAGAATAGATCTGCTTGCAGGTGAAGAAGGAATGGTGGATGATCAAATGCTAGATGAACACCTATTTGCTATCTCAGTACTCTCTCCATGGTTTGCTGATATAACAAATTACTTGGCATCTGCATAGTTCCCACCACACCTGTCCTCAAAAGAGAAGAGAAAGATTGTAAGAAAAAGTTCCCTTTTCACCTGGAGTGGGGGCAATCTCTTCAAACTTGGCCCAGATCAGGTTTTGAGGAGATGTGTCAGGGAGGAGGAAGTTTTTGACATTCTCCTAACCTGTCATGATGGGCCTTATGGGGGCCATTTTGCAGCAAAGAGGACTGCCTTCAAAATCCTGCAAGCAGGTTACTATTGGCCCACTCTTCATCAAGATGTAAGGAGATATATCAGCCAATGTGATCGATTTCAAAGGATGGGGAAGCCTACGCCAAGGGATGAGATGCCCCTGCAACCTCAAGTGACTTTCAAGCCATTTGAGAAGTAGGGCATAGACTTTGTGGGTCCTGTCAACCCTCCTTGAAAGAAGAAATCTTACATCATTGTGTGCACTGATTATCTGACAAAATGGGCAGAAACAAAGGCAATCAAGACAGTGACAGAAGAAAAAGTAACTGAATTTTTGAGAGAGAATATCTTCTACAAGTTTGGATATCCAAGAGAATTAGTCACAGATCAAGGGAGTTAGTTTATCTCCAATTTGATCGAAGACCTACTCGCGCATCACAAAATTAAGCACATAACTTCCACCCCTTATCATCCGCAAGAAAATGGACAGGTGGAAGTCACTAACAGAGCTTTGGAAGGAATTTTGGCCAAGGTAGTGAATAGCAGCAGAAAAGATTGGGCAGATCGATTGGTTGAGGCCACCTGGGCCTATAACACCACCTGGAAAACCACCATAGGGTTCACACCCTATGAGCCGGTCTATGGGAAGAAGGCTATGCTTTCAATAGAATTTGAATATAACACACTAAGGATGGCAGCTCAGTTGTACCTAGATCTCAGCCATGCACAAAAGGAAAGGTTACTTCAGCTAAATAGATTGGATGAACAGAGATTGCAGGCCCTTCTCCACTCAGAGGTAGTCCAGCTTCAAAGGAAAATATGGCATGACAGACACCTCAAAGAGAAACAATTCTAGGAAGGAGATTGGGCGTTGCTGTATGATTCAAGGTGTGAAGATTTTAAAGGCAAATTGAGGACAAGATGGTTGGGACCATACACAGTAGAAAAGTGCAATGATAATGGTTCAGTTTTGATCCGGACAATCAATGAAGAAGCCATCCCCATGCTTGTCAATGGGCATAGGTTGAAGATATACAGGAAGCCCCTCTCTAAGCAAGAGTTCATTGAGAATTTGAGTAAAATAGTGTTTGTAGTGGAGCAAGTCTCTGCCTCCACTCCACCCACACCCTAAAAAAAAAAAAAAAAAGAGAGAGAAAAAAATAGAAAAGAAAAAACAGAATGAAAGATCCCTGGGTGAAAATCTCCCCTTGAAGGCGCCCAGGGCAAGTAGTGAGGGTGAAAACCTCCTAAAGACACCCCCAACTATCTCATAAAAAAAAAGGAAAAAAGAAAAAAAAGGAAAAGAAAAAAACAGGAACAAAAAATAACTTTTTTGAATGCATTGCAGATTGCAGGAGGGCCACAGAAGAAAAAGGGACATGGCCAAGCCGAATACATCTATGATAGATCATTTCTCCATCGCCATTGTCTTTCCCTAGTACCTGATCTCACTTATTCTGGAAATTATGCATCCTACAGGAAGCTCTGTGCATTCTATAGGAGGCTCCTGTAGAAATCACAGAGAGCTCGAAATCAAGTTCAGAAAAGGATCAGAGGGCTAGAAATTTGTTCAGAAGGCCTGTGGACCTCCCTGCCACCATTCATCCTCCTAACTCTCCATTCCATACCTGCACCACTGCATTTCCACTGACTTCGTTCCTCCCTGCACAGAAAATATAGAATCCTGTTTCTTTTGTTTAAAAAAAAAATGAAGAATAAATGAGCAGCACCCTGAACTTAACACTTACCTAGTGCATGCCAGCTATTTTTCCTTCTCCTTTAGAACCTTCCTCAGCTATCTCTCCAGTCCTTGCTCAAGCCTCAGCTAAAGTTTTAGAGGGAGAAGTAGTTACAGGAAATCCTACAGGATTCCTGTAATGTTTGATCCCCTTAAAAATCGAGCTCCAGAGGTAGGGTCAATGTAGCCACAGATGATAAAACACATAAGGAACTAGTCTTGATCAAAGATCACTAGCATGAGGTAGCCAAGCCACTAGTTTAGAAGCCAAGAGCGCCAACAACAGTAGCAATCCATGAACAAAATGCCAAAGTCTAAGCATGCAATAGGACGGTAGTGACTAACAGGTAAGTGATGAAACCCGTTCCTCTGTTGCATGAGTATAATTTAGAAACTGCATGAACCATTGAGATGTTTGCGATTAAACGAAATCGGTGGCTAGCTAACTGGCCACCCTCATCTAGTTCAAATAGAACCCCTCATCCAGTTCAAACAACGCCTTGTCCAATTCAAATAGCATTCAGTGGGTGCAATCGACACGTGCGATTAGTCAACTCGGGAAAAAAAACTCAAAACAGGTAGTGGTGGCAGCGTATAACAAGAATCATGGAAGTGATTGTGGTCAGGCGGCATGAAGTATCATAATGGCACTAGAGTAGGGACCAATGGTCTGGATGATAGTAACATACCCTTCTTGCCCCCTCACCTCGTCAACGCAGAACACGCTCGTAAGCTCCCGTAAGTTTAAGTATGCTGTAGTCAACGCCTTCATCACCTTTTCTTTCATTTGCATTGTCGTGCTCTCGACTGCAACAACCTACCTACCACCTTCAGAACCTCGAAGTAGTCACTCTCTGTCAGTTTCAAAACCCTTCCACTTATCGGGCTTCTACAAGAGCATTATTGTACTTTACAGGAGCGGAAAACACAGTCCTACAGGAGGGCCAGTAAGCAGCATTGCAAAGGAAAATTTGGGATTTTTTATGCCAAATTCGAGCTCAAAAAGGTAGGCTCGGTAAAACCCACTCTGCATTTCATATATCTACAAAAGGTGGTGGATTTGAAGCGAAGTACTGAGTTGAAAAGAAAGGAAAAGTGAGAATAGAAGTATGCCTGTGTTTTTTAGAAATATATACAGTTTCTCCATTTACTCTCTGAACTGAAATTCTGTCTCTTTCTCCTCCGTGGTATTCTGCTGTGTAAAGAAAGGATGCAATCATAGAAAATCAAGCCTGTAAAAAAATGAATTTGTATTGGGTATTTTGTTTATTTTGTGGAAACAAAAAAACACTGTCTTGTATACTCTCTGTTTTTTAATTCAAAATATTGTTTCCCTCAACCAGCCTGAGAAGTAAATTAAGTTTGATAACAGAGTTTTGAAGGGAAGGAAGGTTGGAATTTTCTTTTGTTAAAAAGGAAGAACATGAAAAATTCTCTCTCTGGTTCGAGAAAAAAACCTCAGTTGTTCCTCTATTTAAGGGTTCGAAAACTTGTTGCCTTCCTCCTCACCTGAAACATTCCAGCAGCCTCTGAACATCATGACAGGGGGTTTTATGAGGAAGGAGCCTCTGAATTCCACCAAACTGCATGAACACCTAGCAGTGGTAGCCCTCTTTACCAGGTCAAATTAGATGCCTTTATTTGAAAAATTTCATGGGTATGCTAAGGAAGTCATAGAGGAATTTTTATTGTCTTTAAAAACCCCACTCAAAAACCCATGCTACAGTTAGTTTCAGGGGTCTCACTGTTAGCACCTAAATCTGCCTCAGGCCGAAAGAAGGAAAAATTCAGGGTAACCACAAACCACGCTCAGCTGGTAGCTAGCCCTACCAGAACAGGAGAGGGCTCTCTTCGGGTCATACTCAGTGAATAGATGAACGAAAAGGATTGAGATGACTTTCAAACGAACTATTTATCTTAGGCTAGTAAGTGGAAATGAAAATATTGAGTGATTTCGCAAATGACTACATTTCTGGGATGTTATGGGACCATTGGACTTCAATGAATAGAGAACTTAACATGAAGGCACATATTATTTCGTGAGGCAAGGTAGGCTGAAAACATAGCAATTTAATTTTAAAATATGGTGGAATGGAAAGATGATTAAGAAGGTGAAAAGGGCATGGGTGACATGAATCCTTTTCAACAGAAGAATGGACACTGTACATGAAATTTTCCCACAGGTAAAGCAATAAAATTGGATTCTACCTGATCTCACTCGAAAAATCTCACCAGAAATGAATACAAAATGAAACTATGGAACATAACAAAAAATGGAGAGATCGATTAAGAAGGTGAAAAGGGCATGGGCAACATGAATCCTTTTCAACAGAAGAATGAAACACTGCACATGAAATTTTCCCACAAGTAGAGCAACAGAATTGAATTCTACCTGATCTCACTCAAAAAATTTCACCAGAAATGAGTGCGAAATGAAATACAAAACATAACGAGATACATATGAAACATAAGAGAAATGCTTGCTACACTCACAACCACAGGAATCTCATGAAATAGAGCCGCTGCCTTTCATTAGTTCTCTGTAAAAATATATAATGCAGAAACAAAGTTTCTTTCCCACAGTCTCCCAGAAGTTACAAGCCAACCCTTTGCAAATAACTTGCATACAATATATAGAATGTGTGAGGAAGAGATAGAACGCCTAGGGGTTGGGAAGTTACTCAAATCATTTCGAAATGGAGATGGAGAGCCAACCATCAGCTACAGGTGCAGCGCTCTCAAGCATGACATTTGGCTGGGGTGACCCTTTGCATTCTTTTGCCACTTGGATGGATGCCCATATGGAGAGAAAACTCTTTAAATGCTGCTCTTGGTGCCAAAAAACCGAAGTGTAGATGACCGGGCCCACTTGGAGAAGTCGCGACCCGAAATTTCGCGAAACAAGAGCAAACTGGGCAAAATTTCCTCTGTGCGCCACGCGCTTCTCTCTGTGCGTCGTGCTAATTTTTAGGCCTGTTTTGGGGCACTTGCAGATGTCCAAAATGTACCCAAGTGGGCTTGTTGAAAAGCTTGGCCTGTCTACTTTCTAACCCCACTAGAATTTCTAAATTTGAAGCTCATTTGCCCCTCCAAATCTTCATTCTCCCAAGACTGCTTTCTGTGTGTTCAAAAAGTGGCAGAAAGGCCATTTTTGGGTGTTTTTTGACCTTTCGGAACCCAAAACTTATCAAAATTTCTAGCCCGGACACCAGTAGATGTATTTTTTGATGCTGAATCCAAAAATGCAAAACTGTTCTCGATTGGAGTGCTAGAATTTTAGCGCTGCACAAGGTGCACGACGCACACGAAGAAAATCCCTGTTTTTCGCCCAAAACTTTCCCTGTGACCCAAATTTGCCCAAATTTTTTGAGATTTGGGTTGGAAGTTCTCTATGGGGTGCTTTGCTGAGTCAAGGAAGCCTTAGCCAAGATTCTAAGCCTATCTTGCTCTTTTGCCTCTTTTGCCCTCTTACTTGCTTTCCTCAATTTTGCTTTTAAACTCTTTATTCGGGCCTTGGCGCTCATGTTTCGTGCCCTGTAATGAAATGCCATGTGGCTCGATAGAGCAAGGACTTTGTAGGCCTTGTCTAGCAGCCTCTCCAAATGCATGTTGACCCTATCAAGGTTGGCCTCCCTATCCTCATTGATTTCTTGCTCCAAAGATGTGAGCTCAACCCTTCTTCTTTGGGCAGCTTGGCAATGCTCTCGAATGCTTTGCAGCTCCATGATCGCCTGCTGGTCCTCACGCTGCTTGTTTCTCTGCTTCTGGTATTTCATGTTCCACTTGACCCTCTCCACATCTGCATCATCATCCTGAATGAGGATGAAATCGGCCTCCTGTTCACCTGATGGCCCCTCATCATGCATAGGTTTCTTGTCCTTGTCCTGTATTGCTCTGAGGGGAGCATCAGCAAGAAAATCCAACTTAACCTTCTCTTTTTTCCTGATTAGGGTTTCCTGGAGTATTTTCTTCAACTGCTTGATTTTGACTTTGGAGACCTGATTCCTTGTGTAGCAATGAGTAGCCATGCGTCTTTGAAATTTGTTATCTCTTTTGGTCTTCTTAAGAAGATTGTTTAAATGGAAATTTACTTTGTCAAGCCAAAACTCCCTATTTTCATTGATTTCTCCTGTGGGCCTGTTCTCTTAAAGCTGTGTCATTGTGGGTATCCTCCTCATATTCTGATGAAACCTCGGATGCCATGGTTGCTGTTTTAAAAGTTGAATTTGGGCTGCCCTTTGATTTAAATGAAGCTAGAAGTTACTTTGACAATCTGCCACCAAGGGGACAATTTAATAGGGAGCATTAGGATGGGGATACTATAATGGGAATAGGGATTTGTAGGAGAATTTTTTTTAGCGATATGCAGAGGTTTTTGGGGTATTTTGATAGGGTAGGGTTTGGGTTTTTAGCAAGGTAGGGTTTTAGGGTTTGTGTTTATTGAGCAATAGGAGGAGGGGAAAGGGAGTATGATCTTGGTAATGTTAGGGTAATGATTATGGGGACAATGGCATAGGGAAATAAGGAGCAGGGGTAGGTTAGGACAAACACCTTGGTAGCAATATCACTGTAGCAGAAACCCTAGCATCATGGTTTTCTTGGTGTCCTTTTGTGGTTGCTTTAAGAGTTTTGTTTCATTTCAATTATGGGAAAAAAAACCACCATATCTTTATCCAAATTGATGAAAAAGTAATGTTATAGAGCCTACCTTGCAATTTGATGGGCTTCACAAGAAATTTGAGGCAATTTGGCACAATTTCAGGGCTTTTTTCTCTGTGCGTCGCGCTTCTCCTCCTGTGCGTCGCGCCCTTTTCAAGGTGACTTTGGGAGGCCTTCCTGGTGTTAAAATTGAGATTGGGATAGCTCGTTGGAAAGGTATGTGAGTCTATTTTCCAACCCAACCAGAATGTTTCAATTTGGAATTCATTTTCCCTATCAAAAAGCAAATCTCCCAAGACTGGTTAAAATGTGCCAAATGAGGCTGCATCAAGGCAGAGCGCTGTTGCAGTCAAAGTTTGAACGCCTTCCTCAACTCCAAATTGAGCTCATGGTATCTCATTGGAAAGATATTTGTATCTAGTTATCATTTGAATCATCAAGTAAGTCATTGGGCCAACTGAGCTAGGAGATAATTTGACGTTCCCAAGGTCACTTCAGAGGTGCATCAATTCTCCCGAGGCAGCTATATTTTTGACATTTCTCCAAAACCATGACACCTATGAAAAAAGTGAAGGAGGTTTTTCTTCCCTGGTCAGTTGTGGAAGAAAACCTCTCTCAGGTTTCCCAAATTCATTTTTTATTTCTCATAAACATCATTTGAGTGAAACCTATCTTGATGTGTGGGACAAGGGATTTTGTCGAAATGAAGCGAATGAAGGGGATAGGGAGCTTCTAAATTCTTGAGGAAATTTTGGGAAGTAGGGAGGGATGTTAGGAAGTAGGGGGATATGAAATCTCAAAAATTGAGTGAGGGGAAAAGGTCCAAAAATGCAAAACACAGGTCCAACCTAGAAAATTGCCAGGTTGTAGCAAGAAACTAGGGTTTGTGCGAAAATGAGGAATTTGGGGGATCTCAGTGATGGGAATTGTTTGATAAGGTACTTTAAGGATAGGGGAAGGTGTATGAACATCAGGATAATAGTTTTTCTGATGATTTGATTGCCCAAGAGAAATTGCCTTCAAAAGCCTAGGAGAGGGAAATGACCTTACCTAGGCGTAACTGAAGCATGAACAAGGTGTAGAATGGCCCAGTGGGACTTGAAATGATAATGAAAACTCTATGAATGATGGTACACTCATCTGAACGGTGACATGGACTGACATTTGGGCAACTTTGACAAGGGTAAAAATCAAACCCTAGACTGAATGCCTTGTGACCAAATTTTTGCTTGAAGACTCGCTGAAATGACAAAATTTGACCTTGACACCTTAAAATCACTTTTTAAGAGCATGTTTGATCACTGGAGGAAGGCTGCAAATACTGACACTAACATTGGCTTCAATAGGGATGGCAGCTCCTTGGAGGTGCCAATAACTGCAGATCTTTGGGTGAGCAGATAGTGCCTTCGTCCATTGGGTTATGGAGTCCATTATTCAGACAAACCAACATGACTGAATTTATTGACTGAAACTTGATTGAAACTGACTCAATGCGAACTGAAATGACTGAAAAACTTGACTCTATGCAAAAGGAAATGACTCATGACTGGCTTAACTAAAACAAGAACTGACAAAACTTATTCAATGGTAGCAGTCCATCAAGATTCGAGGGTTTGAAATCATGATGACAGCCACCTGCGTACTAATGTAATATGTACAATCATGTGTAATGTGTTTTCCAATGTAACCAATCAAGTAGATGCCTCCTTGATTGATTCTCTGGATCAGATCTTCTGGTCAACAACAGATACTGGTAACTGGGCCTCCAAAAACATAATTGACCATGATATTTTTCATCACTGAATACTGTAATAAACACCTTCATGGCTGACTACAATAGATGTGCCAGAGGATCTTGAAAAGCATGGAGTTTGTCCTCCTACTGAGAGGACAAGGTGTCTTTCTCCTTTGCTTCTGATTTTCCTTCATAATGTACTTCAGTATGAGTATGTTCTTGATCCTCAGAAAATTCTGAACAGGTAGATGAGTGAATCTCCTCTTGAAAACACATTTCAAAACATGAAACATATGAAGAAGAATCTGAAATGGAATCCTGAATGGTCTGATCTTTGGTAGTCTGAATATATTGTAAGTCATCTTCATATGATATGACGACCAGATTGTCTTTACATTCATCACATTCATTAATCATGAGAAAAGCAACTTCAGATGATTCTTGAAACCCAACACTAACATTCATACCATCTACCAATGATTCATCCAAGGAAACTTTTTCACTTACTTGAACCAAATTCTCATCTTGTTGTTCATGAACTGAATGAGCTACCTCCTCATGAAGATCTAGTTCTGGTGAGATAAGGTCAGTTAGGTTTGTACCTCTGTTTTCTCCATTTGAGGCAGCCTCAACCATGCAATTCTCTTTTTCCTCCTCACCATCTGTCTCTTGATCTGATTTATCATCCCCATTATCTGAGATTGGAACATCATTTTCTTGCATATCATATTTTATTTCCACCAGATCCGAAACAAAAGTTCTTCTTTCATCATTTCCAGCCATATGGAAATCTTCAACCTGCTGATCTATAAAGTTGTTCACTAGACTGTCATCCTTTTCTTTAGAGATATTGCGAAGATTCTGCCTTATAAACTGAAATGCTTCGTAACACAAGGGTATAGAATCCTCTTGCATCATTAAATCATGTATTTTGGCTGCCTCACCTTCATCTGTAATCTGACCTTGAATTGTGTTTGGTGGCTGCAAATCTGGTTCTGTATCCAAAATGATTTCATCAATCATTTCAGGGTAAGATTTCTTATTAACGACCTGCTCAAAAATTTCTCCATCTGTCTCATCTTCAACATTAAAACTGAGAGATTGTTGATTTCCTACAAGCTTTTCATTTGAATACTTACTATGCAATTTACCCCGCAAAAACTGAAATGATTCAAAACAGAGAGGTATGGAATCTTCTTGTATCGTTTGATCATATAAGCCAACTTCTATGTCTTCATGTGCAACCTGACTATTAATGGCATTTGGGGGCTGGAACTTAGAATATAAGAAGTCTGGAACAAAGTTTTCATCTCCCTCAAGAGGATCCAAATCAAGATTTGTCGATAGCTGATGTCTGATTGCATGGAAATTATCTCTGATGAAATGAGATGAATCAAAGCACAAAGGCAAAGATCCTTCACTTACCTCAAAATCTGTTGCACTTTCCTCATCGTTTCCATAGTTGATATGCCTCGGTTGATCACTATACTCGAGCTACTGTAAGCGAACTTCCTCATCCCATAAACTGGCTGCTGATTTGTCTGCAAGATTAGCTTCTGTTTGGAGAGCATAATCATCATCATCATACTGATCAAACTGAGGCAAATCGTCAGTATAAAACATGTCATCAAGCATACATGTCATATCAACAGGTCTTTCTTCTCCAATATGATCTACAAAACAATCCTTATGGCTACTGAGATAAGAAACAAAATGTTTTGGATCAACCACTTGTTCATGAACGCCATTTTCATCTTTTGCAGTCATTTTTCTCACCATCTCTTCTACTGCACTCACCAAAATGTCAAGCTTTTCCTATGAAGGTGTAGTTTTCTCTAGATCCACGTTTTTCATCTCTTCTTCTTTCAACCTTGCCCTTCTGATCAGCAAATGAGCCTCTACATTTACTGCTTTGTTCTGCATCTCTTCAAGTGTTGCGACATTCTTTTCTCTTAGCTGAAACTCCATTTCCGGATCAAAGGCACCCGGGTAGTGAAAGAGAGCAGATCCAGGAGTGGGTCTTATATCAACCGGCATCGAATAATAAACTTGATTAAATCTGGCTGAAAACTGTTGTACTGTCTCCCCTGGCAGTCTTTTCAGCTGATTATACTCTTCTATGATAAGGAAAAGGTTCTGTATGATCCTCCACCTGTCAAGAAAAACTTTGATGAACTGCTGTAAATCTGTGATGCTTGCATCGGGCATAGCTTTGAACCAACTCTTGAATTTTCCTTGCAAAGAAAGAGAAAAAAGCCCTATACTGACATCTCCTTCATCAATTTCATAAAGGTCAAGAAAAGTCTCAAAATTCTGCACATGTTGCTCAACATTGACATTCTTACATTCACCGTCAAATCTTGGCAAGTATAGATCATAGTTTTTGGGGAAAGCATGAAGAACAGAAGGTAAAACCAGAGGTTTATACCTATCTGGGATTATGACAACTGTAGGAATATGTACAAGAGCTATGGGCTCAGTTTTGTTTTCTTTAGGCTCATCACTCTGAAGAGAGGCATCATAAGATGTAGGAAAAGTAAGGAGGCCAGGATCTAAGGGGAACTCAATACTTACACTTTTTGAATAGGTCGAGTGAAGATTCTGATCACCTTTATCATACAACAAGTTCTAAAAAACTTTCAGGGTAGCTTCAAGAACAGCAAAGAAGTAATTCACAAGGAAGCTGAGTAGGTCCTGAAGACCATTCCACTTTGGATACCCAAACTATGTGTAAGATCCTTCCATTTTCGCGGAGAAAAAGTTAGTCCTCTAGTGGAGTCACCATGAAGCACCGATTCTTGGATTCTTCAGTGAATGGAGTCACCAGGTGAATGATTTCAGCCATCTTCTTATGTATGATCATTGTTCACCATCAACCATCAGATCTGAGCTTGATGGTAACCACAAACCATGCTCAGTCTGGTAGCTAGCCTTACCAGAACAGGAGAGGGCTCTCTGCCAGTCACACTCAGTGAATAGATGAACGAAAAGGATTGAGATGACTTTCAAACGAACTATTTATCTTAGGCTAGTAAGTGGAAATGAAAATAATGAGTGATTTCGCGAATGACTACGTTTCTGGGATGTTATGCGACCACTGGACTTCAATGAACAGAGAACTTAACATGAAGGCACAGATTGTTTCGTGAGGCAAGGTAGGCTGAAAGCATAGCAATTTAATTTTAAAATATGGTGGAATGGAAAGATTGATTAAGAAGGTGAAAAGGGCATGGGTGACATGAATCCTTTTCAACAGAAGAATGGACACTGTACATGAAATTTTCCCACAGGTAGAGCAATAAAATTGGATTCTACCTAATCTCACTCAAAAAATCTCACCAGAAATGAATACGAAATGAAACTATGGAACATAACAAAGAAATGGAGAGATCAATTAAGAAGGTGAAAAGGGCATGGGCAACATGAATCCTTTTCAATAGAAGAATGAAACACTGCACATGAAATTTTCCCACAGGTAGAGCAATAGAATTGAATTCTACCTGATCTCACTCAAAAAATTTCACCAGAAATGAGTGCGAAATGAAATACAAAACATAACAAGATACATATGAAACATAAGAGAAACACTTGCTACACTCACAACCATAGGAATATTATGAAACAGAGCCGTTGCCTTTCATTAATTCTCTGTAAAAATATACAATGCAGAAACAAAGTTTTTTTCCCATAGTCTCCCAGAAGTTACAAGCCAACCCTTTGCAAATAACTTGCATAAAATATATAGAATGTGTGAGGAAGAGATAGAATGCCCAAGGGTTGGGAAGCTACTCAAATCATTTCGAAATGGAGATGGAGAGCCAACCATCAGCTACAGGTGCAGCGCTCTCAAGCATGACATTTGGCTGGGGTGACGCTTTGCATTCTTTTGCCACTTGGATGGATGCCCATCTGGAGAGAAAACTATTTAAATGCTGCTTTTGGTGCCAAAAAACTGAAGTGTAGATGACCGGGTCCACTTGGAGAAGTCGCGACCCGAAATTTCGCGAAACGGGAGAAAACTGGGCAAAATTTCCTCTGTGCGCCGCACGCTTTTCTCTGTGCATCGTGCTACTTTTGGGCCTATTTTGGGGCACTTGCAAATGTCAAAAATGTACCCAAGTGGGCTTGTTGGAAATCTTGGCCTGTCTACTTTCTAACCCCACTAGAATTTCTAAATTTGAAGCTCATTTGCCCCTCCAAATCTTCATTCTCCCAAGACTGCTTTTTGTGTGTCCAAAAAGTGGTAGAAAGGCCATTTTTGGGTGTTTTTTGACCTTTAGGAGACCCAAAACTTATCAAAATTTCTAGCCCGGACACCAGTAGATGTATTTTTTGATGCTGAATCCAAAAATTCAAACCTTTTCTCGATTGGAGTGCTATAATTTTAGCACCGCGCAGGGTGCGTGACGCACATGGAGAAAATCCCTATTTTTCGCCCAAAAATTTCCCTGTGACCAAAATTTGCCCAAAGTTTTGAGATTTGGGCTAGAAGTTCTCTATGGGGTGCTGTGCTAAGTCAAGGAAGCCTCAGCCAAGATTCTAAGGCTATCTTGCTACTTTGCGTGTTTTGCCCTCTTACTTGCTTTCCTCAATTTTGCTTTTAAACTCTTTATTCGGGCCTTGGCGTTCATGTTTCGTGCCCTGTAATGAAATGCCATGTGGCTCGACAGAGCAAGGCCTTTGTTGGCCTTTTCTAGCAGCCTCTCCAAATGCATGTTGACCCTCTCAAGGTTGGCCTCCCTATCCTCATTGATTTCTTGCTCCAAAGATGTGAGCTCAACCCTTCTTCTTTGGGCAGCTTGGCAATGCTCTCGAATGCTTTGCAGCTCCATGATCGCCTGTTGGTCCTAAAGCTGCTTGCTTCTCTACTCCCAGTACTTCATGTTCCACTTGGTCCTCTCGACATCTACATCATCATCCTGAATGAGGATGAAATCGACCTCCTGTTCACCTGATGGCCCCTCATCATGCATAGGTTTCTTGTCCTTGTCCTGTATTACTCTGAGGGGAGCATCAGCAAGCAAATCCAACTTAACCTTCTCTTTTTTCCTGATTAGGATTTCCTGGAGTATTTTCTTCAACTACTTGATTTTGACTTTGGAGACCTGATTCCTTGTGTAGCAATGAGTAGCCATGTGTCTTTGAAATTTGTTATCTCTTTTGGTCTTCTTAAGAAGATTGTTTAAATGGAAATTTACTTTGTCAAGCCAAAACTCCCTATTTTCATTGATTTCTCTTGTGGGCTTATTCTCTTGAAGCTGTGTCACTGTGGGTATCCTCCTCATATTCTGATGAAACCTCGGATGCCATGGCTACTGTTTTAAAAGTTGAATTTGGGCTGCCCTTTGATTTAAATGAAGCTAGAAGTTACTTTGACAATCTGCCACCAAGGGGACAATTTAATAGGGAGCATCAGGATGGGGATACTATAATGGGAATAGGGATTTATAGGAGAATTTTGTTTAGGGATATGCAGGGGTTTTTGGGGTATTTTGATAGGGTAGGGTTTGGGTTTTTAGCAAGGTAGGGTTTTAGGGTTTGTAAGGTAGGGTTTGTGTTTATTGAGCAATAGGAGGGGAAAGGGAGTATGATATTGGTAATTTTAGGGTAATGATTATGGGGAAAATGGCATAGGGAAATAAGGAGCAGGGGTAGGGTAGGACAAACACCTTGGCAGCAATATCACTGTAGCACAAACCCTAGCATCATGGTTTTCTTGGGGTCCTTTTGTGGTTGCTTTAAGATTTTTGTTTCATTTCAATCATGGGAAAAAAAACCACCATATATTTATCAAATTTGATGAACAAGTAATGTTATAGAGCCTAACTTGCAATTTTATGGGCTTCACAAGAAATTTGAGGCAATTTGGCACAATTTCAGGGCTTTTTTCTCTGTGCGCCGCGCTTCTCCTCCTGTGCGTCACACCCTTTTCCAGGTGACGTTTGGAGGCCTTCCTGATGTCCAAATAGAGTGCAGGATAGCTCGTTGGAAAGGCATGTGAGTATAATTTCCAACCCAACTCGAATTTTTCAATTTGGAGTTCATTTTCCCTATCAAAAAGCAAATCTCCTAAGACTGGTCAAAATGTGCCAAATGAGGCTGCCTCAAGGCAGAGTGTTGTTGCAGTCAATGTTTGAACGCCTTCCTCAACTCCAAATTGAGCGCATGGTAGCTCATTGGAAATATAGTTGTGTATAGTTATTATTTGAATCATCAAGTAAGTGATTGGGCCAACTGAGCTAGGAGAAAATTTGACTTTCCCAAGGTCACTTCAGAGGTGCATCAATTCTCCCGAGGCAGCTATATGTTTGACATTTCTCCAAAACCATGACACCTTTGTAAAAAGTGAAGGAGGTTTTTCTTCCTTGGTTTGTTGTGGAAAAAAAACCCTCTCAGTTTTTCCAAATTCATCTTTTATTGCTCATAAACATCATTTGAGTGAAACCTATCCCGATGTGTGGGACAAGGGATTTTGTCGAAATGAAGCGAAATGAAGGGGATAGGGAGCTTCTAAATTTTTGAGGAAATTTTGGGAAGTAGGGAGGGATGTTAGGAAGTAGGGGGAAGTGAAATATCAGAAATTTAGTGAGGGGAAGGGGTCCAAAAAGGCGAAACACAGGTCCAACCTAGAAAATTGCCAGGTTGTAGCAAGAAACTAGGGTTTGTGCGAAAATGAGGAATTTGGGGGATCTCAGTGATGGGAAGTGTTTGATAAGGTACGTTAAGGATAGGGGAAGGTGTATTAACATCAGGATACCAATTTTTCCGATGATTTGATTGCCCAAGAGAAATTTCCTTCAAAGGGAAATGACCTTACCTAGGCACAACTGAAGCATGAACAAGGTGTAGAATGGCCCAGTGGGACTTGAAATGATAATGAAAACTCTCTGAATGATGGTACAGTAAGCTGAACGGTTACATGGACCGACATTTGGACAACTTTGACAAGGGTAAAAATCAAAGCCTAGACCGAATGCCTTGTGACCAAATTTTTGCTTGAAGACTCACTGAAATGACAAAATTTGACCTTGACACCTTAAAATCACTTTGTAAGAGCATGTTTGATCACTGGAGGAAGGCTGCAAAGACTGACACTAACACTCACCATAGAAATTACACCAGAGTTCATCAGCAAAATTAGAAGTCTCCCACTTGGGCTCCCCTAAAGCAAAGAAGAAAAACCACTAGGACATGTTGCTAAGAAGACCTTTTTCTAGCCTGATGAACATCCTGTGGAGGATAAGAATGGGATTAGAAGGAAAAGTATACCTTATCCATGGGGTGAGTTTAGCTATTAGATCATGAAGTATATCTCCTGTGAAGGAAGATACAAGATCATTTCTGGTTATCATTTCAAACTGTTACATGAATAGGATATGGCATGAACCTGCCTACATCTAGAAAACTCAATCTTCCATATTTTCTCCTCCAATCCTTGATAGAGTGTAGCACCAAATTGAATGCAAGGGTTCCAAAACAACTGGCTCACCATGGGCTCATTAAATTGCTGGTGGAGGATGCCCTCCACACTTACACAATCCCTATAGCTTGGGAGCTCTTCAGGAACATGACTAAAGAGGATGATATTAAAACTCTCACTGATGACCTTAGTCCATTTGGAAGTGAAGAGGATGAACATAAATAGGAACTTGAGAAGGAAATCCATGAAGAAGAGCATAACATTCAGTTGGAAGAAGAAAAAGAAGAAAAACATAGAGGAGAGGAGAAACAAGACACCACCACAGATGAACCTAAAGCAGAGAAGAAAGCAACACCAAAAGCAGAAAAAGGGAAAACCACATTTGAGAAAAAGAAGAGGACAAGAACTGAAAAGAAGAAACCCAAGACAACTCAGAAAAAGGTTTCCATAGGAAAGTAGAAACTCAAAAAGCAAAGGAGAAAACAACACTAGAGACAACATAAACAAAATCAGAGACAATGGACACAGGAAAAACAACAGATGGAAAGGAAGAAGCACAACAAGAAGAAGTGTCCCTTGAGACACTAGCAAGAGAACCTGTGATTGTTCTTGCTGCACTTAGTACTCCAACCAAGCCAAAAGGGAAAAGGAAGAGACAACCATCTATGTACTTCAAAGCTCGAAAGAGCACCATAATCAAGATAGGGAAGCCTCAGCCACCTTCAAAGGAGCTCATCATCATTGAGGATGTACCCACTGTAACAAAGGAGGAAACTCCCTCCAAAAGCCCCATCACTTACGAGAGAGGAAGTCCTAAGACCTCTACTTGGAAAGAAAGGATCAAACTAATGGACCCCAAAATGGTCCTACAGGAGACACAAACCTCTCTATAGGAGACATTGGTAAAGCTCAAAGAGACTGAAAAATTTGAAAAGAAGGCAAAACAACAGACTCAAGAGGAAGATAAGGAAAAATAGATACCAAAGCCTGGACCTTAGGCTAACTTAGGCTCCTACTACAACCTTCTAGAAGGTGGGAAGATCATCCCACAAAAGTTTGTCGTGCCTCTTTTCTTTGAGCTAGAAAAGGAAAGAGTCAGGACCCATACATGGATGCAGATTGCAAAATAAAAAATGGTAGAAGACATTGGGCACATGGAAAACAAGTTGAGAGAGATGGGCAAAGAATTGAGCATGGTCAAGCATACAGAAAGCATCAGAAGAGCTCAATTAGAAGCAGAAAATGAAATGTTGAAGAAGTAGCTGCAAGAAAGGGAACCTCAAGGAGGAAATGAGCTGTCAATCTTAGAGAAATAGCAACAGGAAGAGGAACCCTAGGCAGATAGTGAGACATTGATAAAATATAAACAAGAAAAAGAATCCCAAGAAGAAAATGAAGTGTTGATTTTGAAAAGGCAGCTATAGGAAAAGGAAGCCTAGTTAGCCTGCATGGCTAGCTGGGCAATGGAGGCATTACAATTTAGGCAACCAACCAAATCATATGCACTATACCTCAAGGATCACTGGCTCCAATTTTAGATTAAGACACTGGCCCAAAGGGGCACAATACCTTTTTAGGATTATGGCCAATTCATGCATTTATGTGATCATAGTTCAGTTGAGGATAAAGCGAAGCTAGCAGAATTTTACCTGCACAACATGGCACTTACTAACATGAACTTATGGAATCCAAATGCTATGTTGGGAGACTTGCAGTTGATGGTTATGGCATCTTGGATGAGCCATGAAGAGAAAAGGGTAGTGGAAATCCATAAAATGATGGCAAAGGAGCTTAGCGAACCCCTGATGATTAGAGCAGAACCAGTAAACCCCTTAGCTCTCATCTATGCCCACCAACACCCTACAACTAATCCTCAAGTTGTCCCAGACTATTCTGATAAGCAGACCCAGGCTATTGCTCACTTCAAGGACATGGAGAGATTGTTCGGAGATGACTGCATTCATGCCTGCATGAGAAGGTGGAATACATTGCCACACAGCCTAAGGATCAGGGAGTATCACTCCCCAAACAAGATGAGGAAGCCATGAGGAGAGTGCCCCTGTATAAGCACTCAATGAAAAATTTGAAGGCCAACTGGATTGGCCTTAAATTCAATCCTCCATTGTTGTTGAGGCTACTGGAAGGAGTAAAAGAAGAGGAAGAACAGAAACAATGGGAGGAAGTGGATAGGATGACAGGTTTCCATGATAAAGAGGAAGATATCACATCAGAGGCATGGGATGTCAGGGAATTTGTCAGAGCCATCAAGGATGAAGAGTTAGATTAGGTGCTCAGAGGATGAGCAACCCATTCAGTAGGGGGTGATGATGAGCCCTAGAAATGGGTAATTATATGGGCTCATTTTGCCTCTTATTTCAACTTAATTCACCATTTTCATTAGTTTATTGCATGTTTTTGAATATATTTATGTTAATAGAGTGAATTGGGTTAATCACTTTGCCAAGTAGTCTAATGTGTGCTTTATGTAGATTTTTTGGCCAATTTTGGATAAAGCCAAAACTCAAGGAAAATAGGGAAGAGGATTTGTAGGGGGTGTCTCTTTCATTTATGACCCCTTTCCTCAAATCCTCCATCAGCAACTCGGAGCACAAAGGTCCACATTGATGATTCCAAGGGGTAGCCGAGCAAGTAAAGAAGGACTGTTGTTTATCTCCAGTTCTAGGAAGCCGAGTTCCTTGATTTTAGGAGGACTGTTAGAGGAATTCATTTGCATAAATAAGGAGGATTAGAGCCTCAGTAGGTTAGCCAGTTATTAGTAGATTTTTGCACTTTTGTGTAGCATTGTGTTCAGCTCATTTTCGAGTTCTTTTTTAGAACAATTTATGTAATGTGACTACTATTTTTGAAAATGAAGATGAAACAGTTTTTGAGCCAACACTGATCTCTTTCATAGGGCTGAAGCTCTTGGATTAGGGCCCAACCCAAGCTGCTCAACACCTCGTACTATGTACTTATATGTTTTTGCTTCAGTTCATGAGTTAATTTCTGTTGCATAGATTCATTTTACTTTGTTAGATTAGGTTGCTTTTAATGGTTAGTATAGTTGTTTTTGTTTTAGTTGCTCAAGTATGTTACTGCAGTGACAGAATAAGATTCAAAAAGGCCAACAATAGGCCCTGATCTCCTTTCTCCCTTCCTGGGACTATGATTTGAGGTCAAGGCACTTCTACTACCACCAAAAATACAGTTTTTGCTCTTCCATGCATTTTCTAGTGTGATAACTTGATTTGGAAAGATTGATGTATTGGTTCAGATTCAGTTGCTTAGATTATTTCCCGTTCTTCTACCATAGATCTCTCTGCATGCATTTCTGTTCATAGGTTACTGTTCAACATTTTTTGTGTTTAGGCTAGGAATTAGGTTAACAAGTGATATTTCTATTTTCATAGTACAACTAGTTCTTTCCCACTCAATTTTGATAAGTAAATGTGTAGATCCCTTGGAGGACACCTTAGCTCACCATCCATCCATAAAAAAACCAACACCAGCTCACTTCTCATAGATTTCCCAAGTTATTCGCAACATTTCGCCAATCTGCCCTAATTTCTGTGCTTTTCTCCATAAGCTTCTTTCTTGCCATTTGAACAAATCCAACGATCACCTTCATTCTTGATCTTCCTTGACAAGTTATAGACTCCACAACACCTTCATCTAGCCTTAATTTCCCCTTTCCTATCATTTTTCCACCTTCAAAACTCCAAAAATAGCTCTCGGCCTCCTCCTGTAGATCCTCTTGTAGATCCTCCAGTAGATCCCTTGCAACCTCCTGTAGAATTTCCTGTGAGTGATTTTTCGAAGTTCGATCACTATGGAAGTCTTCAAAAGGGTACTAGTGGCTTCTTAGGACCTCTCCACACCTTCCTCCACTTCTGCAACAACAATATCCACATTCCTTTGCCACCAAACTTCTGCAAAATCACAACCAAATAAATCACAAGCATAATGATTTCACCTAAAAACAATCAAAGGCATGAAAATATGTTTTCTTCTCATTTATTTTCAGAAGTAGCTTGAATAAATGCAATTTACCTTTTTAGTATTCAATAACACTCATTTCATTAGTTTTCATCTCTTTCTTGCAAAAGTAGGGTTAGCAGGTAAATTAGGGTTTGCTAGGGTTTGCGTTACATTTCAGTTTCCTTCTCTTTCTGCAAGTAGAATAGTCCTTGTAGAGTTAAATTTCTTTCATCATAGTTAAAATCTTCTTCTAAGAATCCATAGAAGTTGGCTTAAGCTCCTAGCGATCTTGCGCCAGCTGACCAAGTGACAGCCTATAGTAAGAGTTAGTACTTGTGCATACAGCACCGTCGCTTCCAAGTTTGTTACGTACTACTGGGTTGATAAAAGTAAAGAAGGAAGCCCTAGGAGTTGCAGCGTTATTGCTGCAATACTGGTGCTCACTAGCTAATCACTGGGAAAACATAGTAAAGCATGACCCTCTATGGGACGGTTTAGAGTTGAAAGTGACAAGTGCGAAACTTGGGATAGACCTTTGGACGACTGTGATGAAACTTGTGCGACAATGCTTACAAATTTGTGTGTGAGTGAGACGGATGTTCACATAGCTAAGACATCCCAAACACACAAAGACAAACCTTTGAAATAACCAGAAAAAGATTTCAAGCATGACAAAGAAATAAGCATGCCAAAAGACAACAATTAGTTAAGCAAGCAAAAGGGTGAAAATACTCTGAAGGTGCTCAAGGAATGAGCTCGAGTGTTTGTAACCATCAAAGGAAAAACGAAGCAAGGCTTTGAAATTTGAGTGCAAGCCAAAATTTCAGAGGGTGTTGTAGCCACTACAACACTTGGCAACACACTAGTTGAATACCAGCTTCTCTGTTTTGTTTTCTTTCTAGTGCAGGGCCTTGGTCCTTTAGGGAGTCGTGATTCATTATGAAAATTACTTCAACTTCCCCACTTACCCTATGGAAAAACATGGTTCACCTTGTACCAACTCAGTTGAACACAACATAAGATTCAACTAGAGCACATTGTTTTGAATTGGGAAGGGTAGTTTGGATTGCACGATTAATATTTTCAGAGTATAGTTTTTCATCTATGGTGTTGCTCCACTACTAGTAGGCCTGGACTGTACCCCGACAGAGTCACAGAAGAACACACACATTGATCCACTACCAACGAGCTTGGAAAGTGCCTCGATGGAGTTTCTTGCTTCACCTCTCTGCACAGGAAGGCTTTCTCTTCTTTCACCTTTATTATTTTTTAAAGAGAACTGTACATAGGCACTTATTTGTTTTTGGGGTGGAAGAGGAATCCCGAATTATTGAGAGAATAAGAGGATTTTCCTTCAAATAAGCATGCAAAGAACACTGATTGAGGTTTTATCATTTAGATTTTCCCCTTCTTAGTTACTACTAGTTGGATAAACTTGAACACACCAAAGCATAAGATTGAGTATAGGCATGAGGTTTTCCAGACTAGACACCGGTTCATGGTTTGACCAAAAATCTCCTTACAGATGGATCATATTTTCTGTCTGTTAGAGCCGGTCAGGTCAGTCCTTCGTCAGAGATCAAAACTCTGTATGCATTTCATGTGTAGGTGTCCCGCTACATTCTCCTAGTTGCATTCCGCTAGGGGCATGCCATAATCTGACGGAGAAGGTCATGATAGTCATTCCCCCTCATGTCTGGCTCCTGCTGGCTCAGGACTTTTGTCAATAATCATCAAAGTCCATGACAGTCAAGGTCTGGTCCTTTAAAGGACAAAGGTCATTTCGAGGTCTAGGTCTAGGAATTCATCAATTTGGTTTTTGAACATGTCCAGTAAAGCCATGTAGGCCAGAGTGAGGCCCTTACATAGTTATGGTTCAGAGAGCTTCATCATCATGCAGATAGACTTCGACTCTTCTTCAAAACTCTATTTTGAAGAAGAGTCAAATAGTGTCATTTATGACAAAATTTTCAAAAAAGTCGCTAGTTGCTTTTTTCAGATGCAGTCATGGTTTCCGTGGCCAAATATCCTGTTGTGAAATCCCTGCAAAGAGTGTCGAAAATTTCATCATTTGAGCTAAAATTTCAAAGGAGAAGTGAAAATCAGTGTGTTGTAAAGTCAGTGAAAAAAGTGCAAAACATAACATTAGATAAATGGGTTTTTGAAGAGGAAAAAATTAAACCCATCTCTTCCAAGGCTATATATACAAATTTTTGTCAAAACCAAAGGCATTGTGCTATTACAAGCCTTGGAGAAGCGTTGTAAAGGCGTGAGTGTGCATTGGTGAGCGTTTGAGTGAGTTGGAGGCGGCTTTAGAGGGCGCGTCACATATACCCAGGAGCGCGGTGCACACAGAAGGTGTGGCGCACACGTAGCCTGCCCACAGTGCAATTTTTCTAAGGGTGCGGCGCATACAGACAAGGGCCAAAACAAGTGCCCAAACACTCCCAAATTTTGGTGAAGCCTATCAAATGAGAGGTAGGCTCTTTAAAATCACTTGCTCATCAAATTTTGTCAATGATAGGGTGCTTATAGAGATGTTTCAATGCCACCAAAATGTATAAAATTGACCATAATAAATCACCAAGAAATTGATGGCTAGGGTTGTTTAAATGTCTTGTTAGTGCCAAGGTTTCACTCCACTCACCTTTTCCCCTCACCCATCACTTTTCCCATCCCCCCTCTCTCATTTTTCCTAAAATCCCTGCCCTAAACTACTACCAAACCCTCTCCCCTATCCCTCCACTATTTGGTCAACACTAAACCGCAAACCCTACCCCATCAAAAACGCCAAACTCCTCCCACATCCCTAACAAATTTCTCCCTATAACCCCTATTCCCATTACATCACTCCCTTCTTAACACTCCCTGTTTCATTGTTCCCCTTGGTAACAGATATTACAAAGGAACCCAGCCTCACAACATCATCAAAGGGGCAGCCTAATCACAATCCACATTGCAGTCATGACATCACAGCATTCATCTGAGTATGAGATGGAGACACAGAGTGACTCATCCTCAGAAGAGCAGGCTCCCAGGAGACAACACAAGAGTGGTAAACATGTCAGGGATGAACCCACTACCCTCACCGAGTTACAAGCATGCCCTCTTGCCATGTCATGCTTCCAGCACCTATCATGTTTTGAATTTTGTCAAAGGGTGGAAAATGTTAGAGTTCATCATGAGTTGGCCCATTTATTGTGTTCTCTACATGGAGGTCAGTCTATCTTGGCTGGGTCACTTTCACTTACACCGAGCTATTCAGTGGCAAAGGATAACGAAATGTTGGAGAACAATGGCATACGAAAGAAGAGGTGGATAGGCAACACTATGAGCCTTACATCAAAGCCAGATTCTTGAATGAGCTCACAAGAGTCTTTCCCTTCAGATACTTGAAAGATGAGTATGCTCCACTCATGAGATTGATCATGAAATACTTCAGCTGTGAGGGGACGTTCTCTTGACTGTATGCCTATCACATCTGCTTGCTCATGCACTTTACCAGGGTGAGGAAGATGAACCTCCCATTTTTCATATGCAGGAATATAGAGAGGATGAACACCTTCATGCTGCATAAGACCCCTCAGCAGTAGCTTAACAGTGTGTTTCACTTTGCTCTTATCCGGATTTTGGTAGATCATCAGTTGGGATTGCAGAGCATTGCTTGGGAGGACTTCATCTCCCGTGACTTCTTCAGCGCATCATAGATACTATCAGAGCCAGAGCAAGAGTTGGGTGGTCCTTCTCATCGGCATGAGCACCATGAGACCACTACCATGCCAGTTTTTGTTACATATCAGAGAGGGAGTAGGCACTTGTTTGTAGCAACAAAGCGAGTGTTATCTCCACCCAGGGTGGAAGGGGCCTCACTTCCGACATCGAATACATAGGTACTGGACAAGGGCAAGAAGCCCGTGCATGATGAGGGGCCATCAGGTGTGCAGGAGACCGATGTCATTCTCATTCAGGATGATGAGGCAGAGGCAGAAAATGCCAAACTTAGCATGACCATTCAGGAGCAGGACTTGGAGATCAAAGACTTGATACTCAATATGGGAAGGGCTAGATGGGTCATCAATTATCTGGAGCAGAGGAACAAACAGCTTGAGGACCAGCAGGCGATCATGGAGCTGCAAAGCATCCATGAAAATCGACAAGCTGCCCATTAGAGGAGGATCGAGCTCACTACCTTGGAGCAAGAGATCAACAACGACTGTGCGTCTTGGTTAGAGCGGGTCAATATACACTTGGAGAGACTATTGGAGAAGGCCAACAGGGCCAAAACCATATTGAGGAGGATGAATTGTCATTACAAGGCACGGAACATGAGCGCAAAGGCCTGAATAAGGAGCTTGAAGGCCAAACTGAGTAGAGAAAAAAAAGAGGCAAAAGAGCAAGATTGGCTTTGAATCTTGGCTAAATATTCTTTGGCCCAACATAGTGCCTCTTAGAGAACCCCCAGCCCAAATTTCAAGAAATTTGGGACAATTTTGGTCGCATGGAAATTTTTTGGCACAAACACAGGTTTTTTCTCTATACGCGCCGCACCACCGGCGCGACGCGTAGGATTGGGAGCTCCAAATGAGAAATGGTTTGCATTTTTGGATTCAACAGGCAATATCACAACTACTGGCACCCCGGAAAGAAATTTGGGCATGATTTGAGTCTCCAGGAGGTCAAAAACACCCAAAACATGGCCTCACTGCCCCTATTTTGACACACAGGAAGCAGTCTTGGGAGAATGAATATTTGGAGGGGAAAATGAGCTCCAAATTCAAACATTCCTCTTGGTTTCGAAAGTAGATAGGACAGGCTTTCCAACAAGCACACTTGGGCATATTTTGGACTCCTAGAAGTGCCTCAAAACTGGCCTCAAATTGGCATGACACATATAGAAAAGGGCGCGACGTATATAGGGAAAAAGGCCCAAAATGCCTTTGTTTCGCAAAATTTTGCTTCCCGACTTTTCATAAGTTGGCCCCCTCATCTACACTTCATTTTTTAGGCACATAAGGTGGTTTTAAAATTATTTTCACTCCAGATGGGCAGTTATCCAAGTGGCAAAGGAAGGCAAAGGGCTACCCAAGCCATTTGTCACGTTTGTGGCGCTGCACCTGTAGCTGATGTTTGGTTGTCCACCTTCATTTTGTGATGATTTGAGTAACTCCCCAACCCTTGGGAGTTCTATCTCTTCATGGAACATTCTATATATTTTATGCAAACCATTTTCAAAGGGTTGGTTGGCTTGTAACTTCTGGGAGACTGTGGGAAAGAAACTATGTTTCTGCATTGTATATTTTTTACAGAGGATTAATGAAAGGCAGTGGCTCTATTTCATGAGATTCATGTGGTTGTGAGTGTATCAAATGTCTCTTATTTTTCATATGTATCTTGTTATATTTCATAGTTCATTTCATATTCATTTCCAGTGAAGTTTTCTAAGTTAGCTAAGGTAGAACTCAATTTTATTTCTTTGCCTGTTGGAAAATTTCATGTTCAGTGTTCATTCTTTTGTTGAAAAGGATTCATGTTGTCCATGCACTTTTCACCCTCTTAATCAATCTCTCCATTCCACACTATCTTAAACTAAATTGCTAGGCTTTTCGCCTATCTTGCCTCAAGAAGTAATCCGTGCTTTTATATTAAGTTCTCTGTTTATTGAGGTCCATTGGTCCCATACCATCCCAGAAACACAATCATTCATAAAAATTACTTCTTGTTTTCATTTTCACTTACTAGCCTAAGAAAAATAGTTCACTGTAAGTCATCTCAGGCCTTTTTCGTTTATCTATTCACTGAGTGTGACTCGGAGAGAGCCCTCTCCTGTTCTGGTAGGGCTAGCTACCAGATTGAGCGTGGTTTGTGGTTACCCTGAATTTTGCCTTCTTTCAGCCTAAGGCGGATTTAGGTGCTAACATAGTGGCGACTCCATTGGGGACAAATCAATCCCCTCGCTTCCTAATAATTCCAAGCTTCCAGATGATAAGTTTATGATTTGATAGGCTGAGTAAAGTTGGTTGTGTCCTCTGATTTTTCTCAATAGCACGCTGGCTTCTAGAAGATACACCAGAGCTAATCTAGATCCTGACCCTCCACACATCTACGAAAATCCCAATTTGATTTCAAGAATTCGTCGTCAAGAAAGCTCTATATCGCCCGTGCTCAAATCCCATTCATGCCCCGACATTTTTGAGTATATTGAAGAGCTAGAGTTTGATGAGCAGTTTGAATTATCATTGTTCAAAACCAAGTTCGAAAGAGCGGTTGACTCTACTGTCCACAATCCACAGTTCCTTGTAGACATGGAGATGGAAAGGGCTAACCAGTCTATTGATAACTACATAGTAGCTCAGCTTCAAACTCCAATTGCTAGCCCCTTAAAAATCGTGCACACTCCTCCAACACCTCCGAGGATAAATCCACCAAGAGTGATGGTTCCCCGTTTTGCACCTCCTGTTTTGCCTCAAGTTTTAAATGATATGCCCATTGATTACCAAAGCAAAATCCCATTTTTTGATGGCACTCCTAATAGCATTACTGCTCAGCAACATGTGGACAGAATGGAAGATTTCTATGAACTTCATGAGATCGATGCGGAGAATGCGGCAATGAGACTCTTTGTACAGACATTTGCAGGTGAAGTGAGAAAATGGTTCAGAGGTTTGTTGGTTGCTCGTATCGCTTCCTTGGCTGACCTACAAAGACAATTTTTAAACTGCTGGGAAGTGAAGAAGAATCCTCTTCAAATTCTGGCCGAATATGAGCAAATCAAAAGAAACACTGGTGAGTCGGTCCAAGATTATTGCACTAGATTCAATACAGTTTATAATGAGATTCCAGATAATCTAAGGCCACCTGTGGGACTAGCCATGTTGAAGTTCCCGGATGGTTTTGACATTGACATGGCTTATCAATTGAGAGAAAGAGAACTGGCCACAATGGAAGACAAGCAGAAGAAAGCGGTTAGCGTTGAAGCAAATCTGCTGACCAAGAGAGCTAGAGCAAAGGCAGAGAAGAAGGTCACTGCAAAGGAAGAATCTTCCTCGGTATATTAACTACTTCGAAAGGTAGAGCAAATGCTTGAAAGAGTGAAACTTGACAAACCGGAGCCACAAGTTAGAAATCCTAACTTCCGTGGCCAGCAACAACCATAGTATAGAATAAGACAGAGAGATCAGCGAGCTCAAGAGCCGATTGCAGAACAACCAGTACAGACTCCTTTGCAGCAAAATTTTGTGCATGGACCAGAATCAGATGAAGATGGGAATGTAATAGGCGAAGAAAATCATCTCTTTACTCTTGATGATTTGCCTACTTATCTCACTGAAGAGGAGGAGTATGTAGAGAATTCAGCTGCACACAAAGATGTAGATTTCATTCTAGCAAGCGACACCATCTTGGAGGAGCAATCAAATGAATACCAAAGAGGCTACATGAATTCTTTGTCCACCCAACAGCAACGATATTCACTTAGAAACAGAGAGGTGCCGGTCAGACCCATTCAGAAAAAGAAGGATGTTGAAGTGTCAAAGAATGATTCAGCAGTTACAAAAAGGAAAGGAAAGGAGGTGGTTGAACTAGAGAGCAGCAAATCAACATCAGTAGAACCATCACATCAACAAGTTGCATCGAAAGAAAAGGAGAGGAAAGAAATCCCAGTTAAAGAGGTAGAAAAGATTCCCTCTTTCAATTTAGAGAATGAGATTTCTAAACTAAAGATATCCATACCCTTGATTGAAATATTAAAGAACAACAGTTATAAAGAAAAGTATCTAAAATGTTGAATTTGGACCCAATGTCCGACATGGTGAATGTCGAAGATGATCAATCTGAAATGATTTTTGGGCTAGCATCAAATTGTGAGTCTCCTGATAGTGATGTGCCACCTTTTTACATCAGTTTAAGGTTGCATAATTTTGTGTTACATAACGCCATGTTTGATTCCGGAGCTTCTCACAATCTCATGCCCAAGGCAATCATGGATAAGCTTGGTCTGGACATCACCCGACAATATCATGATCTCTATTCGTTTGATTCCATCAGAGTAAGATGTATAGGTCTCATGAAAGACTTGGTTGTGAGTTTGGATCAGCTCCCAATGAAGAATGTTTTGATGGATGTTGTGGTAGCAGACATTCCTCCAAGGTTTCGCATGCTTCTTTCCAGGTCTTAGGTAGCGAAACTAAAAGCGACACTACAGCTAGAGTTATCCTATGCAACAATTCTAGTATTCGGACAAATGAGGAAATTGTATCGAGAACAAAAAATGAAGTACATGATCACAAACAAGGAGAAACCAATAAATCATCCTATTAACTATGTACATACAGATTTAGATTCTTTTGTTTTGTATTCAGATAGTTTAAATGATATAGATAGTCAGTTGGTAGAAGCATATGATATTTTGGAAATAACATAAAATTTCAGAGAAGTTTTGAAGAAAGAAGAACAAGAACAGTGAAACACCGTTGGGAAATCAGTTGAAAGCAATGGACATCAAGCAGACAAGGCACAACAAACAGATTTCCAACACTTGCAAGAGGAGGAAGAAGGTTTGTGGACCATGGATTTTGATGGAGCAGTGGGAAATGATGGCGTTGGAATTGGAATTTGGGTATGCAGTCCTTTCTCCGCCCCAAACAAAGTCCCCAATAACGTGCGAGTATGCTCTTACAAGTTGGCTTTTGAATGTTCAAATAATGAAGCTGAGTATGAAGCTCTAATTGCTGGCCTAAAGATTCTAAGAAAGCTAAACGCCAAGAGGATTTCAGTATATGGCGACTCCGAATTGGTTATCAAGCAGGTCAGAGGCGAATATCAAGCAAAACATCCTAGGATGCGGGCTTACCGTAATGCAGTCCTAGACATTTTAAAATTATTTTCAGAATACACCTTGACATGTGTGCCTCATATACAAAATAGTATTGCTGATGCTCTTGCTAAGGCAGCGAGTAGTTTGAAGATCCCAATGAACTCTAGTAACAAATTCGAAATTCATGTCAAGCATCATCCAACTGTTCCAGACAATCAGAGATATTGGCAAGTGTTCCAAGATGATGAGGGGATTGATGATTTTCTACAAAACAAAGGCAAGTTTAAAGAGACCTCAATTGATGAAGAAAATGACGATGGAAAAGGTAATGGTACAGATGAAATGCAGATCAATGAAATGGATGTGTTGTAGCTGAAGAATAGCATTATTCCCAAAGTCTTGATACCTCTAGAAGAACTCTTTGATCAAGATGATGTAGCCCGCAAGCCAACATTGCAGCCAACAGAGAAGGGTGTGGAAGAGGTCAATATCGGGATAGCTGCAAATCCTAAATTGGTAAAATTGTCCAAAGCATTGCTGCCAAAGATCAAGGACAAATATATCAGTTTGATTTCTTCATTTACAGACATGTTTGCTTGGGACTATTCCGACTTAAAGACATATGACACCAATATAATTTAGCACACTATACCCATCAAGCCCAATAAAAAACAATTTAGACAGAAGTTGAGAAGGCTAAATCCAAAGTTGCTTCCATCTATTGAAAAGGAGATCAACAGGTTGTACAAATCAGGGATCATTGTGCCAATCAGATTTTCAGATTGGATCTCCAACATGGTGCCCATAAGGAAGAAGACAGGTGAGATTCACTTATGCATTGATTTCAGAAATCTCAACAAAGTTTCATTGAAGGACAACTATCCACTGCCCAAAATGGACCATATACTTCAGCGAGTAGTGGGAGCATCTCGCATGTCACTACTTGATGGTTATTCTGGATATAACCAAGTTTTTGTCCATGAGGATGACCGAGACAAGACAATGTTCACCACTCCATGGGGAACCTTTCATTACGCAAAAATGCCTTTCGGTTTAAAGAATGCGGGTGCCACATTTCAGCGTGCTATGGACTTGGCTTTTGCAAATGAGAAGGATGTCTTTTTGGTGGTGTATTTGGATGATTTGACGGTGTTTTCTAAATCTGATGAAGAGCACATGTACCATCTTAAAACCATCTTCCTAAAGTGCAGAAAATATGGCTTGTTGCTGAATCCAAAGAAGAGCTTGTTCGCCACGGAAGAAGGCAAACTACTCAGGCACATCATCTTGATCAAAGAGTTCTTCTAGAGGTATCAAGACTTTGGGAATAATGCTATTCTTCAGCTACAACACATCCATTTCATTGATCTGCATTTCATCTGTACCATTACCTTTTCCATCGTCATTTTCTTCATCAATTGAGGTCTCTTTAAACTTGCCTTTGTTTTGTAGAAAATCATCAATCCCCTCATCATCTTGGAACACTTGCCAATATCTCTGATTGTCTGGAACAGTTGGATGATGCTTGACATGAATTTCGAATTTGTTACTAGAGTTCATTGGGATCTTCAAACTACTCGCTGCCTTAGCAAGAGCATCAACAATACTATTTTGTATACGAGGCACACATGTCAAGGTGTATTATGAAAATAATTTTAAAATGTCTAGGACTGCATTACGGTAAGCCCGCATCCTAGGATGTTTTGCTTGATATTCGCCTCTGACCTGCTTGATAACCAATTCGGAGTCGCCATATACTAAAATCCTCTTGGCGTTTAACTTTCTTAGAATCTTTAGGCCAGCAATTAGAGCTTCATACTCAGCTTCATTATTTGAACATTCAAAAGCCAACTTGTAAGAGCATACTCGCACGTTACTGGGGACTTTGTTTGGGGCGGAGAAAGGACTGCATACCCAAATTCCAATTCCAACGCCATCATTTCCCACTGCTCCATCAAAATCCATGGTCCACAAACCTTCTTCCTCCTCTTGCAAGTGTTGGAAATCTGTTTGTTGTGCCTTGTCTGCTTGATGTCCATTGCTTTCAGCTGATTTCCCAACGGTGTTTCGCTGTTCTTGTTCTTCTTTCTTCAAAACTTCTCTGAAATTTTATGTTATTTCCAGAATATCATATGCTTCTACCAACTGACTATCTATATCATTTAAACTATCTGAATACAAAACAAAAGAATCTAAATCTGTATGTACATAGTTAATAGGATGATTTATTTGCCAACCTCTTATGCCAGCTCTACCCCGGAATAAAAAAGAGATACAATCGTTCAATGGTAAGATGAACTTCCTACGCCGCTTTGTACCCAATCTTATTGAGCATCTAAGAGAGATGACAAACATGCTTAAGAATGACAGCCAAGTGAAATGGACGGAAAATGCAGTAAAAGCTTTCAATTTGGTCAAATTGGCTCTTTCCTTAGCACCAGTTCTAGTCAGTCCAGACTACACTTAGGATTTAATATTGTTTTCATTTGCTTCGGAGCATACTATGGCAGTGGTATTATTGCAGAAGAGAGATGATCATGAAAGACCCATTGCATTTTTCAGCAGAGCTATAAGAGACACAGCTTTAAAGTATAACATCATTGAGAAGAAAGCCCTTGCACTTGTGAAGGTATTGAAAGATTTCTGGGTGTATATTCTACATTCTCACATTCTAGCCTATGTTCCTAACGCTATTGTAAAAGATGTTTTAGTGTAGGCCGATCTGGAAGGAAGAAGAGGCAACTGGATTGCAGCCTTGCTGGAATATGACGTGGAAATAAAGCCCACAAAATTGGTGAAAGGACAGGGATTGACGAAGCTAATGGCTGAATCAAACTTGCATGCTTTGGACATAAATCTGATCGCTGCTATGTCCGATGAGAATGATGAAGAATCACTAATTTAGGCATATGAAATGTTTGTTGTTTCTCCATGGTATTCAAATATCATATATGTGCTAAAAAATTTGTCACCTCCCCCTGGCATGACTAGAAACAAAGCGAGAACACTCAAGTTGAAGGCTGCCAAGTTTTGCATTCTTAATTCAGCACTGTATTGGAAAGATCCTGGTGGCGTTTTGTTAAATTGTTTGGTGGAAAAGGAAGCAAAGCAAGTCATGGAGGACTGTCACCAAGGAGACTGTGGTGGTCACCTTTTTTGGAAGTCAATAGCAAACAAAATTTTGAAAGCAGGGTACTATTGGCCGACATTGTTCACTGATGTATATAATATGGTCAAGCACTATCATAAGTGTCAGATTTTCGAAGGAAAGTGGAAGTTACAGCCTCTACCAATCAAGCCCATAGAGGTGGGTGCCCCTTTTCAGCAATGGGGGTTGGATTTCATTGGCGAAATTCATCCTGCTTCTTCTGGACAGCATAGATGGATCCTCATCGCCACAGATTACTTCACAAAATGAATTGAGGCGATTCCGACCAGACAAGCTACAGATGTGGTAATCATTTCATTCCTCAAAAATAACATCTTGTCTTGCTTTCGTTGTCTGAATAAGCTAATCACTGATAACATATAAGCAACTTTCAAATCAAAAAGGATGGTAGAGTTTTGTCATAAATATCACATCATTTTGGGTCACTCAACTGCCTATCATCCGCAAGGAAATGGATTGGCAGAATCTTCAAACAAATCATTGGTCAACATAATCAAGAAGCTGCTGGAAATAAACAAGAAGAGCTGGCATAAGAGGTTGGCAAATGCGCTTTGGGAAGATCGGGTCAGCCAGAAGAAATCCATAGGTATGTCACCGTTTGAGCTTGTTTATGGAGTTGATACAGTATTTCCTTCCTCTCTTGCTGCCCGGTTGTCAAACTTCTTCAGGAGGCCGGTAGTGAAGAAGATACCATGCAGAGAAGGTTGAATCAAATGGTCCACTTACAGCAGACCAGAGAAGAAGTTTTCAAGAACACATCCAAATTGCAGGAGAAAATCAAGAAAATTTATGACAAAAAGGCAAAGGTGGATAAATTTCAGCTGGATTATGTGGAGCTGAAGTGGGATGCAAGGAATGAGGAGACAGGCAAGCACGGTAAGTTCGAGAACCTCTGGAAAGGTCCTTTCAAGATTGCAGCATATCGGGGGCAGAATGCCTTTCTTCTGAAGGAAATAAATGGAGAAGATTGTCCAAGAGGGCCGATTAATGGTCGGCTGCTCAAGCGGTACCATTTCTAAGTTATCAACGCTGCTTCCACTGTCACTGTAAATGCCATTTTTATTTATTTATTTCAGTTTCGTTAGAGTTGTTCAAGATAGCCTTTAAGTCATTTCAATGTCAAGTTTGAGTCAGTTTTTTGGTCATTTCAGTTTCATAAATGAGTCAGAGTCCTATATTATTTATCAAAATGATGACCCCATTGCCCAATGGATGAAGGCACTGTCTAGCTCTTCCAGAGATCTGTTGTTCTTGGCACCTCCAAAGAGCTACCATCCCCCATTGGAGCCAATGTTAGAGTCGGTCTAGTCAGTTCTCTGTCAAAGATCAAAACTCTGTTGCATTTCATGTTTAGGTGTCCCACTCCATTCTCCCAGTTGCATTTCACTAGGGGCATGCCATAATCTGATGGAGAAGGTCATGATAGTCATTCCCCCTCATGTCTGGCTCCTGTTGGCTCAGGTCTTTTGTCAATAATCATCAAATTCCATGATAGTCAAGGTCTAGTCCTTTAAAGGACAAAGGTCATTTCGAGGTCTAGGTCTAGGAATTCGTCAATTTGGTCTTTTAACATGTCCAGTAAATCCATGCACGCCAGAGTGAGGCCCTTACACAGTTATGGTTCAGAGAGCTTCATCATCATGCAGATAGACTTAGACTCTTCTTCAAAACTCTGTTTTGAAGAAAAGTCAAACAGTGTCATTTATGACAAAATTTTCAAAAAAGTCACCAGTTGATTTTTTCAAATGCAATCATGACTGTTGCCAAATGTCCTGTCGTGCAATCCCTACAAAGAGTGCCGAACATTTCATCATTTGAGCTAAAATTTCAAAGGGAAAGTGAAAATCAGTGTGTTGTAAAGTCAGTGAAAAAAGTGCAAAACATAACATTAGAAAAATGGGTTTTTGAAGAGGCAAAAATTAAACCCATCTCTTCCAAGGCTATATATATAATTTTTTGTCGAAACCAAAGGCATTGTGCTATTACAAGCCTTAGAGAAGCATTGTAAAGGCATGAGTGTGCATTGGTGAGCGTTTGAGTGAGTTGGAGGCGGTTTTAGAGGGCGCGACGCATATACGCAGGAGCGTGGCACACAGAGAGGGTGCGGCGCACACACAGCCTGCCCACAGTGCAATTTTTCTAAGGGTGCAACACATACCCAGGGCGCGGTGCACTGGGCTTTGCGCATGGCGCATACAGACAAGGGCCAAAACAAGTGCCCAAACGCTCCTAAATTTTGGTGAAGCCTATCAAATTGAGAGGTAGGCTCTTTAAAATAAACAAGTGCCCAAACGCTCCTAAATTTTGGTGAAGCCTATCAAATTGAGAGGTAGGCTCTTTAAAATCACTTGCTCATCAAATTTTGTCAATGATAGGGTGTTTATAGAGATGTTTCATTGCCACCAAAATGTATAAAATCGACCATAAGAAATCACCAAGAAATTGATGGCTAGGGTTGTTTAAATGTCTTGTTAGTGCCAAGGTTTCACTCCACTCACCTTTTCCCCTCACCCATCACTTTTCCCATCCTCTCTCTCTCATTTTTCCTAAAATCCTTACCCTAAAATACTACCAAACCCTCTCCCCTATCCCTCCACTATTTGGTCAACACTAAACCCAAAACCCTACCCCATAAAAAACCCCAAACTCCTCCCACATCCGTAACAAATTTCTCCCTATAACCCCTATTCCCATTACATCACTCCCTCCTAACACTCCCCGTTTCATTGTTCCCCTTGGTAACAGATATTACAAAGGCACCCATCTTCACACCATCATCAAAGGGGTAGCCTAATCACAGTTCACATTGTAGTCATGACATCACAGTATTCGTTTGAGTATGAGATGGAGACACAGAGTGACTCATCCTCAGAAGAGCAGGCTCCCAGGAGACACAACAAGAGTGGCAAACATGTCAAGGATGAACCCACTACCCTCACCGAGTTACAAGCATGCCTTCTTGCCATGTCATGCTTCTAGCACCTACCATGTTTTGAATTTTGTCAAAGGGTGGCAAATGTTAGAGTTCATCATGAGTTGGCTCGTTTATTTGTGCTTCATCTACATGGAGGTCAGTCTATCTTGGCCGAGGCCACTTTCACATTGACACCCGAAGCTATATCAGTGGCAATAGGTATACCAAATGTTGGAGAACAGTGGCATAAGAAGAAGGTGGATAGGCAACACTATGAGCCTTACATCAAAGCCAGATTCTTGAATGAGCTCACAAGAGTCTTTCCCTTCAGATACTTGAAAGATGAGTATGCTCCACTCATGAGATTGATCATGAAATACTTCATTTGTGAGGGGAGGTTCTCTCAACTGTATGCCTATCACATCTGCTTGCTCATGCACTTTACCAGGGTGAGGATGATGAACCTCCCATTTTTCATATGCAAAAACATAGAGAGGATGAACACCTTCATGCTGCATAAGACCCCTCAACAGCAGCTTAACAGTGTGTTTCACTTTGCTCTTATCCGGATTTTGGTAGATCATCAGTTGAGATTGCAGGGCATTGCTTGGGAGGACTTCATCTCCCGTGACTTCTTCAGCACATCATAGGTACTATTAGATCCAGAGCAGGAGTTGGGTGGTCCTTCTCATCAGCATGTGCACCATGAGACCACTACCATGCCAGTTTTTGTTACATATCAGAGAGGCAGTAGGCACTTGTTTGTAGCAGCAAAGCGAGTGTTATCTCCACACAGGGTGGAAGGGGCCTCGCTTCCGGCATCGACTACATAGGTACTGGATAAGGGAAAGAAGCCCGTGCATGATGAGGGGCCATTAGGTGTGCAAGAGACCTATGTCAGCCTCATTCAGGATGATGAGGCAGAGGGAGAAAATGCCAAACTTAGGATGACCATTCAGGAGCATAACTTGGAGATCAAAGACTTGATGCTCAATATGGAGAGGGCTAGATGGGTCATCAAGTATCTGGAGTAGAGGAACAAATAGCTTGAGGACTAGTAGGTGATCATGGAGCTGCAAAGCATCTGTGAAATCGACAAGTTGGCCAGTAGAGGAGGATCGAGCTCACTACCTTGGAGCAAGAGATCAACAACGACCGTGAGTCTTGGTTAGAGCGGGTCAATCTACACTTGGAGAGACTGTTGGAGAAGGCCAATAGGGAAAAAAGCATATTGAGGAGGATGGCTTGTCATTACAGGGCACAGAACATGAACGTAAAGGCTCGAATAAGGAGCTTGAAGGCCAAACTGAGCAGAGCAACAAAAGAGGCAAAAGAGCAAGATTGGCTATGAATCTTGGTTGAAGCTTCTGTGGCCCAACATAGTGCCTCTTAGAGAACCTCCAGCCCAAATTTCAAGAAATTTGGGACAATTTTGGTCGCATGGAAATTTTTTTGCACAAACACAGGTTTTTGGGAGCTCCAAATGAGAAATGGTTTGCATTTTTGGATTTAGTAGGCAAGATCATGACTACTGGCACTCGGGCAAGAAATTTGGGCATGATTTGAGTCTCCAGGAGGTCAAAAACACCCAAAAAATGGCCTCACTGCCCCTATTTTGACACACAGGAAGCAGTCTTGGGAGAATGAAGATTTGGAGGGGCAAATGAGCTCCAAATTCAAAAATTCCACTTGGGTTGGAAAGTAGACAGGTGTAAATTTTTCTATTGCTTTCATCCTTTCTTCCTTTAGCTTGTGCAATATGTCCATCCTACGCTAAAATAACAGATAGGGCTTGCCTTGGGATTCTTGGGACAACTGGAGAGCAGGAAAGTAGATGTTTGGCGGGAGGTTGGATTCTTTTCTGTATAAAAGTAAGGGGAGGTATTAAGAGAAGACTAAGGTGTGAATTGGTCATCCCATAGAGCATTCACCAGAGTAGAGTGTTAGTTTTTCTATTCATAGTAAATGGTCCTTTTGATGATGTGGATGAGGTTCTTATTTATAGACTTACCAAGACCATTTCCTGTGGGTAGTAATTAGTAGAATGTTTCAACATACTACCATTTTTCAATGCAAAGTCATAAAGATTCAATGAAGAAAATTACCTTGCATTATAAAAAAAAAGTGATGTGGGAATGCCAAACATGGAGATGATGTTCTTTTGTAGGAAGCTGATGACTTCCTAGTCGTTCACTTATTTCAGCGAAACGACTTCTATCCACTGTGTGAAGTAATTTTTAGTTGTCAAAATATAACGATGTTGCTTTGATGAATGTGGGAAAATATCCCCATTGATATCGAAGCCACACTGTTGGAATGGTTCTTTCATTGCAACAGGTTGTAGTGAGGCTGCTAACCTTCTGTTTTTGTCGGTGCATCTCAGACAGACTAGACACTTGCAGGCATAGGCATGTGCATCCTTGAAAAATGTAGGCCAGTTGAAGCCACCCCGCATGGCCTTGTGCATTGTTGTGTTACCTGCAAAGTGTCCCCCGGCTGGTCCATCATGGAGATCATGTAATAGCCTTTTTGAATCTTGTGCCTCCAAGTACCCGAGTAGTATACCATTGTGGTTCTTTCGGTAAAGCACCCCATGCACCAACTGATAAGATAGAGCTTTGAGTCAGAGTGCCCTCTTCTATCACATAGAAAAATGAGAGGGAACTGTGCCATGCTCTAGGTATTGGCGCACTTCTACGTACCAAGAGGTTCCGTACAAAGTGGGAAGGGTTCGCTCAATATTATACATTTCTATTTCTTGCTCCCAACCTACAAACTCTTCTTCTTCCTCTTGCGCGTGCACAACTTCCGCTGCTAGTTTTCAAAGATCGTGACACTTGATGGTGTGAGCTGGCTTGATGTCAAGATCATACTCTTGCAGTCTTGTCATCTAGTTCACCCCCCTTTCACCCAGCTCTTGTTGAACAAGGAGTGATCTGACTGCTAGGTGCGACATAAAGACAATGCAATTGTTCTTCAGGAGGTAGGGTTTGAAATGCTTCACCGCCTTGTACATTGTATATGCTTGTTTTTCCAACACGTGATAGTTGAGTTCGGGGCTTTACAGGCTTGCAATCATGTAGGAGATGGGTCATTCATTGTTCAACTCATCCTTCTAAGTGAGAACAACAACAAGTGAACCATTGGAAGAAAAAGTATAAAGCAAGAAATCTTTGCTGAAGTTTGGGCTATACAATGTAGGTGCTCCTGATATAGCTTGCCTGAAATGGGTGAACACGTCTTTTTCCTTCTTTCACCAGTTGTAGACTATGTCCTTCTTGATCATCTCTTGGATGGGTTTGATAATCTTCGCATAGTCATAGATGAACTTTATGAGGAATTTGATCTTCCCCAAGAAAGATTACATAGGTTTCTTGTTCATGGGGTAAGGAATCTACGTGTGTTGGAAATAATACTGAGAGGGGGGGTGAATCAATATTATCAAGGTAATTATTCCTTTTCAAAACAACTGATATACGCTACTTCAGTTTAATTAACCCGCGTATATACGCGATTATGCAGAAGGAAACCCGCGTATACAAAGTAAGCTTTTACTTTACTTAATCTTTCTGATGATGATTGTTAATTTGTGATGCAGAATCAAATAACAGTAACTAGAGACAGTAAAACAGAGCAGAGAAACAGTCACACACAAGAACACAAGATATAAGGTGGAAACCCAATGTGGGTGAAAACCACCTGCTACAATTCGTCTCTATCTTCTTTTCAATTAGAAACTTCTTTTACAATATACTGGTGCAGTCTTTTTACTAGTATGCAAGATGCAACCTACAGAGAGCTACAACCCTCTCTCGTTTTCTAGGCTCTCCTGGAAGGGAGCTACAACCCCCTTTGCTCTTGCACTAGCCAAGGTACTAGTACGTAGGTACTGGCCTACAGAAGGATACAACCTTCTCTTTCTTCCAGGGACCACGTTTCATCAATTTTCAGATTGGATCCATGAACATCAAACAATCATCAATTCTTCATCAACAAAACTCCTTTTCACTAACTAGATCTGAAATCAAGTAGAAACTTCTCTGCCAGCTGTACCCAAAACACAGTACCAGAAACCACACAACAGAACCCAGAACACAGCAGCAATGAGCAGAAACAGCTAGATCACAACTTAAAGCATATACGCAATTTCAACAGTCTGCAACTTGCGTGCATACACATCTGCGTATGGAACAACCTGCGTATACGCACCTGTACTTCACCTAAACTGCGTGTACATGCGCCTTCGCTTCACTGGACCTGCGTACAGATCTATAAAGGACAACACACTCTTCCAGATATTCAATCACTAATTAACCCAGATTATCAGACTTATAGATCAAACAAGCGTCACATCTAGCAGATCAAAATCATACAAAGATACTGTCATTTAGGCTTAAAGATTATGACCCATGAATAGAACTTATCCTTCCTATTGTGCTAAGGTTCCTCCTTCCTTCAGATCCAGATCTGCATCACCACCCAATATACCAGCTCTAGCACTTGATCAGATCTTCAATGATAATCCAGATAGTTATTTGTCACAAGATCTCCTTCCTCTTTTATAGCCTTAGGCCTTCCCCAATACCATGGTCCAAAACCATAATATTTCAATACCATGAACCCAAAACTAGGGATCAACACATCTGACGAGACACCATGGTCCAAAACATAGGCTCAAGTTCCAAGATCTAACTGCCATGGACCAAAAGAATGATCCCCAACATATATGCACTTTTGTAATGTATAACCCATGTGTATACTCGCCTTCGTCTAGATGAACCTGCGTATATGTCTTTTTCTACTTTTTGAGTGCTTGAACTGATATCTGTTACCAAAGACAGTTGCCATCAAGGACAACACTTGTGCCATAGCTCCAGAACTGTGCCATAATGCCAACAATCACCCCCTTTGGACTTGATGGCAGCACCAAGATCCTTAAGATCTCCCCCTTTGTCATCAAGGGCAAAGGGTTGAGCTCCCCCTGAGTACATGCTGAAATCTCTGTCCTGCTGTGCTGACCATGCTCCCCCTGACTGTAGGAAAGATCTGCCAAAAGATGTTCTTTAAGAAGAACCAAGACTTATGCAACAATACAAGATCTTCCTATCACCAATAGACTTAATACATACATCCATCACCCAACCAAGTGGGGATCATCCATCCAACCAAGTGGAATACATCAGAAATTTACATATGATGACCACATACATTACATCTTCATCCCAGGCATAGTGGGGAAACCAAAATAGGCCGTTACATGACCTTGACACCATATAAGAAAGAGATACATGACATAGAGACGAATATTTAAAGCATGAAAAAGTCATCAACAACTGATAGCAGCAACAACTATCAATCATCATTCAGATCAGCAACCAAGATTTCCTTCTGTTCTCCCTCTGCCTTTGTTCCACCTGAAATCAACAACAGCTATGAACTCGAACCAAAAGCTTCTAGAATAATGCCAACAATGCATTATTAGAAGATTATCTGCTCCCCTTGAACCCGTGCTGGATGGTCTCTGTCAGACCCACATCAGAATATCTTCAACCAGAGCCTGCTCCTTTTGATATCCATCAAGCCTCCATATACACGACTTTCTCTATACAAACCAACGTATGTACGCGGATACACCTTATCCAACACGCGTACACCCATTTTTCTCTGAAATTGATAAGATTTAACAGCAAGATGATACATCAACAACTCCCAGCTTCTGTCTGAGATATTCAAAAGTTTCCCTAGGCAGTGGTTTGGTGAAAACATCAGCAACTTGTTCCTGAGAAGGAACATACTCCAATTTGACCTTTTGTTCCAACACTTGTTCCCGAAGAAAGTGATACTTGATTGGTATGTGCTTGGCCTTTGAATGCATGATAGAATTTTTTGAAATGCTGATTGCACTTGTATTATCACATAAGATGGGGATAGGTGGTGTACAAGTGATTTGAAAATCTTGCAAGGCCTGCATCATCCAAAGAAGTTGAGTGCAACAAGATGCAGCTGCCACATATTCCTCTTCAGCTGTAGATAAGGCAATCAAACTCTGTTTCTTACTGAACCAGGATACTAATCTGGAACTCATAAAGAATACTCCACCACTTGTGCTCTTCCTGTCATCCACACTTCCGGCCCAATCTGCATTTGTATAAGCATGAAGTGTGAGATCTGTATCTCTAGGATACCATAAGCCATAGTTTTGAGTCCCTTGAAGATATCTGAAAATTCTCTTCACTGCTTGAAGGTGAGTTTCCTTTGGATTTTCTTGAAATATCCCAACTATTCCCACTGCATGCATGATGTCTAGTCGGGTACCTGTCAAATAAGGTAGACTTCCAATCATGGATCTATAGGTTGGCTGATGTACGGCTGCTGATTCATCTTTTGCACTAAGACTGCATCCTGTAACCATGGGGGTACATACTGGTTTCACATCTTCCATGCAATACTTCTTCAGAATCTGCTTGAGGTACTTGGTTTGAGATAAGAAGATACCGCCTTCATTCTGTTGGATTTGAAATCCAAGAAAGTATGTCAGTTCTCCAAGCAAAGACATTTCGAATTCTTTTTGCATCACCAAGGCAAAGCTTTGACTCATGGCTTCTTCATTTCTCCCAAAGATAATGTCATCTACATACACAACAAGTATTAGCAATTTGTTATTTTATATTTTGATATAAAGATTGCTATCTGCTGATCCTTTTGAAAATCCTTGTTGATGAAGATAATTGTCCAAATGATAGTACCAAGCCCTTGGAGCCTGTTTAAGACCATAGAGAGCCTTTTTTAGTCTGCATACAATATTTAGATCATTCCCAAGCATGAAACCATCTGGTTGCTCAATGTACACTTCGTCTTCTAAGTCCCCATTCATAGTTCTCTCCTTTGCCTGAAGCCTTGAAGGCAGCCACTCTCCTGTCTGATGGACCTCCTTTCCTCATTTCATAAGCAGTTAGAATTCCATGCAACTATGACATTTTAAGGTTTTGTAGATTCTCCTTTTCTTCTATAGAAGAAAATTTAGATTCAAATCTAGAGGATAAAGATCTTAGAACTTTTTCAACCACAACAACCTATTTTATTTCTTCACCCAAATTTTTCATACAATTAATAATATCATCTACATGAAGAAAGTAATTAGCCACACTTTCATCATTATACATCTTGAGATTTTCATACTAAATCCTGAGGGTTTGAAGTTTTGCTCGTTTTACCTCGTCATCTCCTTCATAGCTCAGAACAATCTTGTCTCATATCTCTTTTGTGGATTTAAATTGCATTACCTTGACAAATTCAGATTGAGATAGGCACCCTAATAGAGTATTGACAGCCTTTGCATTTGTTTCATATTTCTTCTTCTCAACCAGATCTGTAGGAGTTGCTGATGGAAAAGTA
>APFE031709515.1:0-11941 GCA_000404065.3 Pinus taeda
GAACAAAGACCAGCTCCTCCATCAGTGTTATGGCATGCCTAACGGGATGCAAAACTGATGCTGATGAGACACCTACCTATGCATATGCAAAGAGCTGTTGATCACCGATGGAGGGCTAAAGACCGACACTAACACAGCGGAGGAGAATTGGAGATCAGATCTGAGCTGTATTGTGTGTAACAGGTGGAGATAGTACTAGATACTTGTGAGGAGTATTGTACTATGTATTCTTACATGTTCTCAATCAATATAATATACTTATAGTTGGGGTTTTTAGCGAGATGGTTTCTCTGGGAAAATACTGTGTTGATATGTGTGATTGATGCTTCTATGTGCGCATGTTATTGTTTCTGCTTCTGTAAATTGATGATCAACGTAGAGGAGGTTATGTATTATGCATGTATTCTGCAATAGTGTATAATCAGTATAATCTCTGTGAATATGTGTTAAATTATTCAAAATTTCTACATGGTATCAGAGCAAGATTTGTAGAAGAAGTTCTACATGATATCAATGTTGTATTGATCATCAGATCTATTATTCAGAAAGTGTTTACATTTTATTTCTTCAGACAGAGTCTGTAATCGGGCCAGCTAGTCTCTGGATTCATCCTTCTTTTGGAAGGTGAGATATCCGGTGAATGCCCATACAGTCGATCTTTGTACAAGAAATACTTTGTTCTCACTAATTTTAGATCGGAAGCGGTTGAGTTTTGAGCTGGTGGAATGGCGCTTAAGGATAAAACTCAGAAACATTAAGTGTGATAATGGAGACAGTATGCCCGAGTATTTCACGAAGTTCACCCAATGCCGAGATGAGCTGGGAAGTGTGGGGGTGATTGTCGATGATGAGGATATGGTGAGTCTAGCGCTCCTTGGCCTTCCTAAGAGCTGGCATAGCTACCGGGGACTCTGTGAATGGAAGGGAGAAATTGCCAGGATGTGAGAGACTTTGGTCGGATCTTGTGCAAGAGGAGATTAGACGGCGCACCAAAGACAGTTCTTCATCTATGCATGATGAGGAGAACTGTGCCTTAGCGAGTAAGGTGAAGAAGGGGAAGGGGAAGGTTTCTCTTCCGAATCCAGTTCTTCCAATGATGGGAAGAAGGTTGACAAATTGAAGGTGCAATGCTTTCATTGTCATGAGGTGGGCCATTATGCCTCAAATTGCCCATGGAGGAAATCCAAGAAGGGATTCGGGGAAGGATCTAAAGGTGAGGCACTTGTTTCACAGTTTGAGTTGGATTTCACACTCTTCGCATGCATGGTTTCATCCATGGTGGGAAGTGGTTGGTTTCTTGATAGTGGAGCTTCTTTCCACATGTCTGGCGACAATAAGTTTGTGGTCAAATACTTTGGAGGAGAAAGATCTCCAGATACTCATAGGGATGGGTAATGATGAGAAGTATAGTGTCTCAGGTGTAGGCATGGTTATTTTTCAGAGGGAGCATGGAGCTCGCCTTACCTTGACCAATGTCAAGTATGTACCAGGACTGAAGAGAAAGTTGGTGTTGATCACGATGCTGGAAGACAGAGGCTATGATGTAGTCTTCAGAGAGGGAAAGGTTTTCCTTAGACACATTATCACTAGATAGGTGAAGCAGATTGGTTCACGGATCAAGAACTTGTATGCTCTTGAGGTTCAAGATGCATGCAAAGCCTTGAGTAGCAAGGCAACTGATGGAGACTTGGTGGTTGAGAGGGAGGGTATATTACCTCTCAACATTGCAGAGCCAGAAGAGTTCTCAGACAATTTGTGGAGGAGCCACAATTGGCGCATTTGCAACACTTCGGAGGTGGAGCAGCCACAACAAGGGAGTGAGAGGAGATCGAGTAAGACATATACTCATTGCAGAGGACCTCCAGTAGGGGAAAATTCGAGCCAGGGGGCTGAGGGATCACATGCAAGCCATACCTCCAGGTAGGAGGTGGGGCGATATAGAGTGATCGTCCCAAGGAGGAGGGGCAAGATTCTTGAGGTACCCAACCTCTTGGATGAGACCTTGCTACAGGAGCCCCGATGTGGAGTAGCATGAACTGACTGATTGGGTAGAAACAGATGCGGATGGAGCGACAAAGAGAGCGACAGTGCAGGGAATCCTAGGACAGTGCATAGCATGTAGGCTGCAACAATGCGAGAGGCACAAGTGTTTTGCACAGTGCTAGGTGGCACAAAGAGGTGTGCAATGGTGTGAGATGCATGAAGATGTTGCAGTAGCGCAGATGTCAGATAGGGAGCACTTGTCAGCAAAAGGTAGAGCTTCAACATTAGAGTATGTTCCTAGCCCAACAGAGTGGTCAGTTGGGAGTGTTTTTGTTCCAAGTGTTGTTGGAGCAAAGTGGACCGGGCAGATGTGTTGCATGCAGAACATTCCAGAGTTATAGGATCGGGTTTGAGAGGAGGCCTTTCTTGTTGAGAGGGAGTGTTGAAAAGTGTGCAACAAGAAATGCTTATTGAGAATGCAACAAGATGATGGAGCTTAGTGGAAAGGAGTTTCCTTCACTAAGTGGTCCTGCAGGCAAGTTTTGGCGCAAAGTCTATTTTTAGACATATGGATCATGGTCTATGAGTTGCAGGATGTTGTTTATGGATGATTGGTCATGTTGGGAAAAATAGATGGACTTCTATTTTTTGGATCACAACGATGTGATTAGAGTCTATTTTTAGACTATCAGGTAAAAATATAAACAGTCAAATATTATTAGCCCTTAGTAATATTTGGACTCTAAACTTTATCTTATTCTCTTGGAGCACTGCAGTTGGAGCTACAGATGTGGCACATGCAATTGCCTGAAGGAATCACGTGGTTACCTATGGGTTGACTGAGTTATTGCATGAAGGACTTCAGTTAGAACTCAAGTGGTTGAGTTTTGTGGAGTTAGATGAGCAATTAATGGAGTTGTGTTCAGTTTGACTTAGTTGAACTAGTTGTATTTAGTCTAACTGGCCAATAGACTAAGTGATGAGTTGTGTGAATTAGTTATTAATTAATTCACTAATTATTAACTCATAATGCAACTGAAGAATACATCAGTTAACTCAATGCATGGACAGTTCAGTGGAGACAAGTGTTAGAGGTAAGTGAAAGGGTGAGTTGTGACTATGAGTTGTTCATGAGATTTGCACATGCAATGGATTGAGTAATGCCAATGAGGCCAAGGGAAATTGTAGCTTGTGCTCATGTGATTTTTCCAAGTAAATACGAGTTTGCTTGAGCGATTATCATTCATTCTCAGTAGGTGCAGGCAAACAGCGGGGGAGATTTGGAGATCAGATCTGAGCTGTATTGTGTGTAACATGTGGAGATATACTGAGTACTTGTGAGAAGTATTATACTATGTATTGTTACATGTTCTCAATCAATATAATATACAGATAGTTGGGGATTTTCAGCTTTATGCTTTCCCCCGGTACATACTATGTTGATATGTGTGATTGGTGCTTCAATGTGCGCATGCAAATGTTTCTTAATACTGCTAAATTGATGATCAACGTAGAGGAGGTTATGTATTATGCATGATTCTGCAAATAGTGTATAATCAGGATAATCTCTGTGAATAGGTGTCATATTATTAAAAATTTCTACATGGTATCGGAGTTGTTTGATTAGTAGAAAACATTCCACAGGATATCAAAGTGAGGATTAATCATCGGATCTATTATTCTGAAAGTGTTTACATTTTATTTCTTTAGGCAGAGTCTGTAATCTGGCCAGGTAGCCTCTGGATTCATCCTTCTTTTGGAAGGTAAGATATCCAGTGAATGCCCATACAATCGATCTCTGTACGAGAAATACTTTGTTCTCATGAATTTTAGATCAGAAACGGTTGAGTTTTGAGCTGGTGGAATGGTACTGAAGGATAAAAATCAGAAACATTAAGTGTGAGAATAGAGACAGTATGCGCTAGTATCTCACGAAGTTCACCCAATGCCGGGATGAGCTGGTAAGTTTGGGGTTGGCTGTCGATGATGAGGATTGTGAGTCTAAAACTCCTTGGCCTTCCTAAGAGCTGGCATAGCTACCGAGACTCAGTGAATGGAAGGAAGAAACTGCCAAATTGGTAAAGACTATGGTCATATTTGATGTAGCAGGAGATCAGATGGAACACTAAAGATAGTTCTTCATCTATGCATGATGAGGAGAATTGTGCCTTAGCAAGTAAGGCAAAGAAGGGAAAGGAGAAGTTTTCTCTTTCCAAATCCAGTTCTTCCAATGATGGGAAGAAGGTTGACAAGTTGAAGGTGAGATGCTTTCGTTGTCATGAGTTGTGCCATTATGCTACTAATTGCCCAAAGAAGAAGTCCAAGAAGGGATCCGGGGAAGGATCTGAAGGTGAGGCACTTGCTTCACAGTTTGAGTTGGATTTCACACTCTTTGCATGCATGGTTTCATCCATGATGGGAAGTGGTTGGTTTCTTAACAATGGAGCTTCTTTCCACATGACCCGTGACAAAATTTTGTTCAGTACTTTGGACGAGAAAGATCTCCAGATACTCATATGGATGGGTAATGATGAGAACTAGAGTGTCTCAGGTGTAGGCACAGTTATTTTTCAGAGGGAGCATGGAGCTCGCCTTACCTTGACCGATGTCAAGTATGTACTAGGACTGAAGAGAAACTTGGTGTCGATCGCGATGTTGGAAGACAGAGGCAATGATGTAGTCTTCAGTAAGGGAAAGGTTTTCCTTAGACACATCATTACTAGACAGGGGAAGTAGATTGGTTCACGGGTCAAGAACCTGTATGCTCTTGAGGTTTAAGATGAATGCAAAGCCTTGAGAAGCAAGGCAACTGATGGAGACTTAGTGGTTGAGAGGGAGGGTATATTACCTCTCAACATGCAGAGCCAGAAGAAGTCTTAGACAATTGTGGAGGAGCCACAATTGGTGCAACAACTTCAGGAGGTTGTGGAGCAGCCACAACTGGGGAAGCTGAGAGGAGATTGAGTAGAGACATCTACTCATTTAGAGACCTCCAGTAGAGGAAAACATCGAGCCAAGTGGGTTGAGGGATCACATGCAACCATACCTCTAGGTAGGAGGTGGGGTGATATAGGGTGATCGTCCCAAGGAGGAGGGGCAAAATCCTTGAGGTACCCAACCTCTTGGATGAGACCTTGCTACAGGAGCCCCGATGTGGAGTAGCAAGAACTGACTGATTGGGTAGAGATAGATGCAGATGGAGTGGTAGAGAAAGCGACAACGCAGGGAATCCCAGGATAGCGCATAGCATGTAGGCTGCAACAATGCGAGAGGCACAAGTGTTTTGCATAGTGCTAGGTGGCACAGAGAGGTGTGCAATGGTGCGAGATGCATGAAGATGTTGCAGTAGCACAGATTTCAGAGAGGGAGCACTTGTCAGCAACAGGTAGAGCTTCAGTATCAGAGTATGTTCCTAGCCCAACAGAGTGGTTAGTTGGGAGTGTTTTTTTTGTTCCAAGTGTTGTTGGAGCAAAGTGGACGAGGTAGATGTGTTGCACGCAGAACATTCCAGAGTTACACGATCGGGTTTGAGAGGAAGTTGTTCTTGTTGAGAGGGAGTGTCGAAAAGTGTGCAACAATAAATTCTTGTTGAGAATGCAACAAGATGATGGAGCTTAGTGGAAAGGAGTCCCCTTCACTAAGTGGGCCCGCAGTAAGCTTTGGCACAAAGTCTATTTTTAGACTATGTCTATTTTTAGACATATGGATCATGGTCTATGAGTTGTAGGATGTTATTTATGGATGATTGGTCATGTTGGGAAAAACATATGGACTTCTATTTTTTGGATCACAGTGGTGTGATCAGATTCTATTTTTAGACTGTCAGGTAAAAATAGAAACAGTCAAATATTATTAGCCCTTAGTAATATTTGGACTCTAAACTTTTCTTATTCTCTTGGAGCACTTCAGTTGGAGCTACTGATGTGGTACATGCAACTACCTGAAGGAATCACGTGGTTACCTATGGGTTGACTAAGCTATTGCATGAAGGACTTCAGTTAGAACTCAAGTGGTTGAGTTCTGTGGAGTTAGATGAGCAGTTAATGGAGTTGTGTTCATTTTGACTTAGTTGAACTAGTTGTATTCAGTCTAACTGACCAATAGACTAAGTGATGAGTTGTGTGAATTAGTTATTAATTAATTCACTAATTATTAACTCATAATGCAACTGAAGAATACATCAGTGAACTGAGTGCATGGACAATTCAGTGGAGACAAGTGTTAGAGCTAAGTGAAAGGGTGAGTTGTGACTACCATTTTTGCATGAGATTTGCACATGCAATGGATTGAGTAATGCGAGAGAGACCAAGGGAAATTGTAGCTTGTGATCATGTGATTTTTCCAAGTAAATACGAGTTTTCTTGAGCCATTATCATTCATTCTCAGTAGGTATTGCACAGTGCAGGCAGGCAAGTAGCGGGGGAGATTTGGAGATGAGATCCGAGTTATATTGTGTGTAACAGGTGGAGATAGTACTGAGTACTTGTGAGAAGTATTGTACTATGTATTGTTACATGTTCTCAATCAATATAATATACAAATAGTTGGGGGTTTTCAGCTTTATGCTTTCCCCAGGTACATACTGTGTTGATATGTGTGATTGATGCTTCAATGTGCGCATGCGAATGTTTCTTAATATTGCTAAATTAATGATCAACATAGAGGAGGTTATGTATTATGCATGATTCCGAAAATAGTGTATAATCACGATAATCTCTGTGAATAACTGTCATATTATTCAAAATTTCTACATCTCCTTCTTGACTTCTTTCCAACTGAAAATTATCTCCCTACTCTTTTGTGTTATTTTTCCTTTTGATATCCTTCGGGAAGATGCTCGAGCTTTCCTTTTGTTTCTCTTCTGAGTTCATTGTTGCTCTCCTCGATTATGTTCATTCTCCTCCTCTCTTCTATTTTCCCCTTTCCCTATTGTTACAATTATGTTCCCCCTCTCGTCCACCATGGTTCTTCCCATGTTGTCTGATAGTCTTTGCAAGACCTTCCTAGCCTGTGGGGTTGTGCCACATATCCCCACTCCCTTTTTTGTTGACTGTGGTCCAACAAACCTCTTGGCTTGGATGCTCCGGGCATCGTCTCCTCAACAACGTTGCCATCTCATTTTTTTTTTCCTCCTTTGAGTGCATTTTCCTTCAAGGAATCATGGCCCATGTCCTCTTATCCAACCTCCTCTTTAATGGTATGCTCCAATTTAATTAGAATGCACAAATACCATCCTCCTTAGTTGTCATAACAATTAAAACCCCAAGCAATTACTCTCATCAGTCTCTGGAATCCGTGTCCCATAACTCAACCCATATTTCTTTCACAAAATTATTGATATTGCATACATAGGTGCAAGAAATTGATGTTGTCACAATAATTATAATAAAATGAGACCTTGAAAGGTTCGACCTTACATAAAAATATGACAATAGAAATGTAACCAATCTATATCTAGGGCTTAATAAGAAGTTTTAGGTTTATCATGGGGCTTATATAGGGGTTAACATGCCTCTCCCTTTCAAACAAGCGTTTTCCTCAACCCTTGACCATTTGTGGTGTTCTGCATGAAAAAGTTATCTTCCCACGTCACCTCTGTCACTTGTATGTTCTTTCATTTGATAAGGTACTCAATAATTGCTCGATTTTCCAATTTCTTAATCCTTGTTTTTAGGATTGTTTTTGGTTCTAATATGATTTTTCCTTCTTCGTTGTTGCCTTGTAAATTTTTTTGGATTGAGATATTTTTACCAATAACCTTCCTCAAGAAAGAAACATGGAAGATTAGACGCAAATGTGAAGATGGAGGCAATTCTAATATGTAAGCCATAATTGCAATCATTTGCAAAACCTTATAGGGGCCAGAATACCTCGATGACATTTTATTGATAATTTATTGTTAGTTGAGGGACATATATTTATATGGTTGTAGTCTCAAAATTCCCAATCCTCAACTTCATATTCTCTTTCACTACAACACTAATTTTCTTGTTTGAGGACCTTTGGTTGGTATCATATGTGGTTCTCTACTGCTTGAGCCTTTAGAATCCTATTTATGTGATAGATGGAGGATGGTATTTATAAATTTCCATAAATGGTGACATTTTTCATGAAGTATCAAAGGATGTGTTGTAGGACCATTCTGCTTAGGGAAACCATTTAACCCATTATGTATGTTTATTAGATGCAAAACAAAGTAGATATCCTTCTAAACATTTATACACAATCTCAATTTTTCCATTAGATATTTTGGATGGTGAGATAAGTTGTGAGCCATTTGAGCACCTAAATAAGAAAATAAACCAGGTCAAAAGTTTCTCGTAAAAATGGATCTCTATCACTTATAATAATCTTTGATACTCCATGTAGCTTTTGGACTATTTCCATTATACTTTCTTTAAAAGGATGAGGAAGAGAGCAAAATGGGGCATACTTTGTCTTTAGATCTACCACTACCATAATGCTACTCATTCATTTTGATTTAGATAAACCTATAATAAAATCCATTGATAGTTCTTCCCAACAATAGCTTGTATGGCTAATGGTTGTATGAACCCTTGGGTCTCAACTATCTCTTCCTTATTTTGTTGGCATACTACACATTCAACCACAAAGTTTTTCACGTCTTCTTTAAAATCTTCCCAAATAATATTTTTCTTGATCCCATAGTATATCTTCAAGAACCTTGCATGTCCTCCTACAAGAGAAGTGTATAATTCCAAAAGAAACTTCTATTTGAGTTGATAAATTTTACATAAATAAAAGTAAGCTTGACACCACAATAAATCATTCTTCCACATAAAATATTAAAAGAAAAATAATCATATAAATTATTATTTTATAATAAGAAAATTTGATTTATATAATTATATAAAATTTAACAAATCATATATGTATATAAATAATGGATCTAGTTATTAAAAATATATCTTCTTTTTTCTTTCAATTCATTCACATTATTTCTCTTTACATAAACTTTACTAATTAATTATGTATAATCAAATTATCGATTCTATAATTATTCCTTTTCAAGAAAATATTTTAACATATTAAAATTTTGCTCATCCCTTTCCAAGTAGCCCCTTCTAAATATTTTAACATATTGGTTGTTCATCGTGCATATGTGTGTGTGTGTGTGTGTGTGTATTAATTATTTAATATTTGTACATATCAACATTTAATAAAAACTTTTGCACATTTTCTTTAAAAAAATTCAAAGGATATTTATCTTATTCTATAGTATATTCTCAAAAAGTTTGAATATTATTTTAGAATAAAAGTGTATAATTTGAAAAAAAAAATTGTTTGAGTTGATAATTCTTACATAAGTAAAAGTGAGCTTAATACCACAATAAATCATTTTTCAACATAATTTTTACGTAATTTTTTTCTTTTCTAATAAAATTTAGAATGATTATAACTTCAATTTTGTTTCACTAGATACTTAGACGGAAATTCGCAAGCTTGAAACCCAAGTGATGGCATAAACACAATATATATAAGATTTTGAGCTCGTGGAGGATATGTCGGCTTGTGTTTCTAACCTTGGGCACATCAGGGGGTAGGAAGAAGCAATTCTTAAACTTTTTGACTCTTCATTGGCAAATGAAGACCCTATTGGGTCTGGTCTTAAAGGATAAACAAGTGGGGAAGTATACTATTTTTGGGAGGGTATGGGGACTGTTTTCGTAGTTGTAAGTTGTAGCGTGTTGAGGAGAGGCTATATCCTATTCTCCTTGGGTACATGAATGTATACAGGACAACCGACGATCCTCAAATGCCCCACCTATGGTTTCTCACCTGTGAAAACTTCATTAGGAATCTTGAATTTCAAAATTCGGTGAGGACATCTGTTCAAAACATAAATTGTTGTCTTAGATGCCTCTTCCCATAAGAACATGGGTAAATCCTTATCATGAATCATTGCCTTAGAAGCTTCCACAATGGACCTATTCTTCATTTTGACAACCCCATTGTGTGGAGGGTTGTAAGGGACTATCAACTCCCACTTAAACCCAACTTATTTGAAAAGGGAAATGAGCTCCTTGGAAGTATATTCTCCTCCATTATCTGATCTTCAAACCTTGATCTTCTTCCCTGCGAAGTTCTATACCTGAGACTTGAGTTCTCGAAACTTGTTAAATACCTCATCGTTTGTCCTTATGAAGTACACCCATGTTTTCCAAGAGAAATCATTTATAAATGTCACTTCGTACAAGAAACAACCCAAAGAAGTAGTTGTCATTCGTCTGCATACCTCTGGTTGAATTAGATCTAAGATTCCCTTAGAACTGTTGCCACTGCTCATAAAATATCCCTTCACATTCTTTCCAAGTGCACAACCTTTGCAAACTTCTTCATGTTCTTCTTGGAGCTTTGGAAGACCTGTAACTTTTGAAGAATGTAACTAGTGTCAGTCTTCATAATTATAGTTAAGTAATGATGCATTGTATTTTTCAAAATAAATTTTTATTATTAAATAAATTGACTTATTAAAGCAGGGGTTTCATGCTTGGGCCAATAATTAATAGGTCAGAGCACCCATTGAGTTCTCTAGGATTTTGTTGAGTCAAATTCAAAATTAATTATGTAAAACCTTCTTGGGATTAGGCTTAACAAAAGAGTTTTTTTTTTTTAGTCATTTTAACTCCTCCACTATCAAGTTGACCTCTTCAATAATCTACTAGTTGGCCTCCAACAAATTGACAAGTCGGTTACTCCTATTATTCATGTTGGCTCAATTATAGGAAGAAACAACCATATATACCTAGGTGAACTCGACCTGAAGCAAACAATTTTTCGTGGTATGGACTACAGACAAAAAAGTGAATTATGGATAGAAAGGGCTGAATTTCTCTACAATTACATGGGCCACAACTTTTCTATCATCGCAGGACCGAAGTTAGTTTCTATAGCTACAGGAGCCGATTTTGTTTTATGGTTGAAGAAGGGATGAAAATCTCATTGTTAAAGACAGTTTTAGAAGAATACTATTTCACTAAAGAGATGATTTTATGGATGGAGAGAGGTTTAGGTCAAGATTCTTGGTTGTCTCATTGTGATTTGAATCTAATGAAGGAAGAGTTCTTGACTAGGTTTTCCCCTACCTAGGGGTTTTTTCCTAGCTCTGTGCCTACATCTTGTGTCCTCCTTTTTTGTTTGATTAGAATTATTCTTGATGATAAGAAAAAGATAAATTGGAAGAACTAATAATTAAATATGAGAAGATAATTTCATAATAAGAGAAATAAATTAAAGTACAATACTAAGTTACTGCCTTGATGGATTTCTCAACATGGTATCAAAGCTTGGTTTGTTGGCGTAAGGGAAATTATAAAGTATCAACAAGGACTGAGCTCCTAGAAAGAAATTCTGAGCAAATAAATTGACATTCTCGGGATATCTACAAAGAATTTACCCTTGTGATTAGGCTACAAGCTTGAGAAAGACACTGAAGTAGTTTGAAAAATATAGAAACACTGTCCCTAAAGAACGAAAGGCTAGATTAATAGCCCCTTCAAGGTTAAATCCTTTGGTAGAAGGAGAAAAGTATTGAGTATAGATATAAAGGTCAGAATTCATATCTCTAATCTGAAAACTGTGTCACCTCAGGAATCCAAAAGTCCTTAGAAGTCTATGTATTTTTTATCAAGGAATAGAGATACATTTGGAAGCTGAACAACTTGTAAGAAAAAGGAACTAGTTTTGAGTTGATTAGAGGCACTCTAAAGGGCCAACTCGAATCTACAATCACTTTATAAGAACCAAGACCTTTGTGGAATAGGACAAGGTTCTGTGCACATAAGTAATCAAAGGCTAAGTATCATATAGTCGTAATGTACAACAAAAAGTCTTCTTATAAAAGGAACCAAGATCAGACTAAATAGAAGCAATCTTTTGATTATTTGAGGAAATTAAAGTCAACTAAAGGGCCACAATCATCTTTATATTTATATAT
>APFE031709521.1:3493-20412 GCA_000404065.3 Pinus taeda
GCAGCCACAGGTATAAAAGGTAAGAATTCTGAAGCATCTACTAGTAATTCTGCTCAATCTGTTATTGATGAAGAACATGAGAGAAAAAGGCATGAGCTTTTCCATATTCGAGCCATTCCAAAAATCAAAAGATTGATACTTTGTTTGATAGTGGCTCACAAGTAAATCTAATTTCCGAAGCAATTGTAAAGAAATTGGGATTAACAACCACACCTCATAAGAAACCATACCCATTAGGATAGTTGAATGATAAAGCACAACTACAAGTGACTAGACAGTGCAAACTCAAGTTTTCTTTTGGGTCAACATTTGTTGATGAGGTTGAGTTAGATGTAATTCCTTTGGATATATGTGGAATTGTTTTAGTCCTTACTTGTATGATAGAAAAGATATTTTCTATAGAGTTGAGAACAAGTATCTACTTGTCAAAGATGGAATTGAATACTTTGTAAGAGCTCATAAGCTCAAGAATAATTAACTCTCATAAACTCAGGACAGATGAAAAGAATGATAAATTCATGCAAACAATTCTTACTAATGGTTGTAAAGGAAAGGAAAACTGATAAAACCAATGTATTTGAGGGTTGTAATTCTGATCAGCAAGCTGATATAGAAAAGATTGTTTTAGAGGATGATGTCTTGTTTCAAGAGCCCCAAGGTCTGCCACCCAAAAAGGGAATAATACATGATATTATTTTGCAGCAAGATGTTCCTTTTCCTAACATTGGGATGTACAGGTTATCTGCTTTAGAGAATGTTGAAATCAAGAAGCAGGTGTAGGAGTTGCTCGATAAAGGGCTTATTAGGCCTGGCACATCACCATGTGGGTCACCAATCGTTTTGGTGAGAAAGAAAGATGGCTCGTGGAGAATGTGCATTGATTACCGAGCACTGAATAAGATAACAATAAAAAACTGTTATCCCCTTCCTCGCATAGATGATCTTTTAGGTCAATTGAAGGAAGATGTTTATTTCACCAAGATGGATTTGCGCAATGGATACCATCAGATCAGAGTTGCAGAGCAAGATGCATGGAAGACTGCTTTCAAAACAAAGCAGGGATTGTATGAATGGCTAGTTATGCATTTTGGCTTAACCAATGCCCCTGCTACTTTCATGAGGTTAATGAATGATGTACTCATACCTTTTCTTGATGATTTTGTTATTGTGTATCTGGATGACATTATGATTTTTAGTAAAGCATGGGAAGAACATTAAAGCATGTTAAGCAGACATTAGATGTTTTGAAAAGAGAAAAACTTTATGTTAAACTCTCTAAATGTGAATTTGGCAAAACCTCTCTAAATTATTTGGGTCATATAGTAGGGGGAGGTGAATTAAAAATAGATCCCTCTAAAGTGGCAGTCATTATAAACTGGCCTAAACCCAAGTCTGCTGCAGAAGTGAGAAGCTTCTTAGGAGCAACACAATATTGGAGGAAATTCATTCCAAATTTTTCCTCAATTGCAGCTCCATTACATGCTTTGACAAGATTGAACAATGTGTTTTAGTGGGGAGGCAAACAGCAGAAAGCCTTCGACACCTTGAAAGACAAAATTAGTACAACACCTGTACTAGCATTGCCAGATCTACAAAGGCCATTTGAGATCCAAACTGATGCCAGTGACTATGCCATGGGAGCAGTGTTCACACAGCACGGTAAACCCATATGTTATCATTCTGAGACTTTTAATCCTGCAGTAGTTAACTATCCTACCTATGATAAAGAATTATATGCCTTAGTTCAGAGTGTGAAAAAGTGGAAACATTACTTAATGGGCAAAGAGACAGTAATACACACTGATCATTAGCCACTTCAATATCTACACTTGCAAACTAAGTTGCAACAATCAAGACATAACAGATGGATGGGTTTTCTACAACAATTTCATTTAGTCATAAGATATAAAAAGGGCATACATAACAAGGTTGCAGATATGTTATCTAGACCCATTATAAATGCATCTACCATACTTAAGCATAATTCTGTGCTGCATGAAAGCTACATAGAATAGTATGCTCAAGACATGGACTTTAAAGATGTGTATGCAACTTTAAGTCAAGGCAAAAGAGTAGAAGAATTGGACTATCATGTGAAGGACTGACTCTTATATCATTGTGGGAAAATCTGCATTCCACAAACTGAGAGAGTAAAGATAATTAGGGAAGCACACACTTCTCTGATATCAGGTCATTTTGGAGTAAGTAAAACAGTTGCACAACTGCAAAGGTTCTGCTATTGGCCGAGAATGAGTGAGACAGCTTCTAGATATGTAAAGGGGTGTGCTATGTGTGCTAAAAGCAAGCCCAACAACATAAAACTACGTTTATACACTCCCTTGCCAGTTCCTTCTCACCCTTGGGAAAGTATTTCCATGGATTTCGTGGGAGGACTGCCTAAATCTAGGGAAGGTCATGACTATCTATATGTTGTTGTGGATAGGCTCAGCAAAATGTGTATTTTGATACCCTGTAGTAAACAAATTACAACTGAACAAACAACAAAATTGTTCTTTGAACATGTATGGGTTCATTTTGGATTACCCACTTCTATTATATCTGATCGAGACACCTGATTTGTGGGAAATTTTTGGTCCAGTCTGTGGGAACTAATGGACACCAAATTAAAGAAAAGCACAACTTTTCATCCACAAATAGATGGCCAGACAGAAGTAGTTAACAGGACATTGATTTAGTTACTGAGGGGATATTGCAGCAAACATCCTAAGGTTTGGGATGAGCATTTGTGTTATGTGCAGCATGCTTACAATAGAGCCAAACACTCTTCTACACAGAGATCTCCTTTTGAGACCTGTTTTGGTTTCATACCAAGATCTCCCTTGGATTTTGTCTTTGGTAAAGATACCATGGTTGATGGACACAACGATGTGGACAAGGCAACTAGGTTCATTGAACAGATTTAGGAGATCCATCAAGCAGTACAGGAATAGTTGGAAAAGAGCCAGGCCAAGTACAAGGCTAGGCATGATAAGCATCAGATGGAGCATAGTTTTCAAGTTGGAGACCAAGTCTGGCTGTATATCAGCAAGGACAGAATGCAAGGTGAAGGTAAAAACCTAAAACCTCTAAGGTATGGACCCTTCAAGATACTTGAGAGGATTGGTGAGAATGCTTTTCGCCTTGATCTGCCAGCTTACGTGCACATCTACTCAGTTGTGAACGCAGATTGTTTGAGGTCGTTTGAACCTTCAATGGTTGAGGACCTTGAAGCGCAGAGTCAATTATCTTCTGTTGATGACCTGCTACCTGAATACTTGAATGAGTTGCAGGAAGATACAGTGCTGGACAGAAAGGTGAGGACGACACGCAGTGGACAGGTAGAGTATCTCAGGATTGGGCTTAAAGGTTCAAAACCGAGCAGTGCAAAGTGGATTGAGGTTGGAAAAGTGAGACAACAGGTTCCTCACTTAATCGATGCTTGAAGAAAACCAACTTTTGGTGGTCCAAAAGCTTTTCAATTGGGAGGCCGTGATCCGAATCGGGTCCATAACCGATTGTCATAGAACCGTGACTAAAACACGTCGAACAAATCCTTGAAGAATCCAAACAGCAGTCAAAAACACCCTGAACCAATGGCCATGGCAGCTGGCGTGGAACGATGAGGACCTCCATCAAAGTGTGCTGACCGAGGCCCATGGAGACTGCACAGGAGGTCAAAATAGCCCCGGGGAGCCCCAAATTAGGAAAAGGAGTTGGTTTTCGATGCGCGTTCGCTGGGCAAACTTGGCCGAAATGGTAGAGCTTAAGCACTTGGTCATGTTGGGAGCCAGGGGACCATGGGCGGAAAAAGGTAAAAAGCGCCAACGTACGATGGTGGGACCCACGACCTGGAAACTGGCGGTTTGATCGGGATTCCCTTGAACGATAAGCGGTTTTGGAGAAAGCGGAGCTATCACAATCAGCGATCGACGCGTGGCAACGGAGGAGAGAGAAAAGCCACCGCGATCGCACATTATCGGTCGAGCAAGTCAACCGCACACGACATGCAAATGACGTTGGATCTGGAGGAGACCAGATCGGACGACTGAGATTGTGCCCGATAGACAAAGCGGAATTAACAGGGGATTAAGCCGCGAGATAAGAGAATTTGGACAAGGGGCTGGCGCAGTTCCGATGGAGACATGTGGATACTTCCTGAGCATTATGCTGACGCCGAACAGGGAATTCCAAGCACATAGGCAACAGGCGAATCGACGAAGGAAGGAGAGGAAACGAACATGCACGGAGGTCGAATGGCTAAAGCCATGAGCAAAGATAGTGAACGGGGGATTAGAAGAGAGATTCAGATCAAAGAGTTTGAGTGACCAAGAGAGACAGTGAACAATGAACCCTGAGAGGAGGACTGAGCATAGAGAGCAGTAAAGCCAAGTGGAGGAGACAGAGGGCCGAGCTAACCACAGGTAGCATCGAGCACCAAAGAACTTGAAAAATCAAGCCTTCCCATAGAGGAATCTGTCCGGATTGAGCATCACAGTCGGCTCCTTCCACTGTAGATTGAGAGTCATAGATCTGGTAGGAAGAATGAGAGTCTGTGTACTCCAAGTGGCTTGGGAAATCCAAGAACCACCCTGCTAAGAAAAATCCGCTTCAGGAGAACTCATATCGAGTCCCTGCATTTGTAATTATTTGCTTAAATACACAATAAAACAAGGCCACCACTGAAGCTAGACCAGAGACGTAGCCCTCGAGACTAAGGTGAACTCCTTATTAAAAACTGTGGGTGTCTTTGTATTGCTTACTGTATTTCTTTGTTGTCTTTCCATTTAGAATGTCTATGTATTGGCAATCTGATCGATCCGTTGTTTCAATTACACAGAGCACACACCAGCACATGAGTCTGTAATACCTTTGTTTATTAAATCTTCAATTGAGGTCACTCATAGGATGAGAATCAGGTAAGTTAACTAGTGTCACCTACTCTAGTCAGTTTTTTTGGGTTAACCCTTGGCAGCTTAGTTAAGTAGAGTAAGGTGAGGGGGAAAACCTTAACAAGCATGTCAGAGGTATATAATAAACTACTTCTCTGAAGGAACAACCTCTTCTGCTCTCAATAAGTCGGGATCCCTCTTTCGCCTTTGCAAGGAATAAGTGCTATGCACAATTATGAAAAATAAAAATTAAAAGTGAAAAAATTTCGAAAAAATGAAAAATGAATAAGGTGAAAGAAGAGAAAGGCTTCATGCATAGAGAGGTGATGCATATAACTCCGCCAAGGTACTGACCAGGCTCGCTGGCAGCGGAGTGATGCATGTGTTCCTGCGTGACTCTGCCGGGGTACTGTCGATGTCTGCTGGTAGCAGAGCAACACCAAAGATGAAACTAAGACTCTGATGACTATACTGCTTGTGCACCAATATACCCCTCAACCCTAATCGAAAAAACGGTGTTTCCTGGGCTTGGAATGTGTATCAATCGACCAAGAGCTTGGCATATGCTACATATTACAATCAGGCAAGTGTGAAAACCAAGACAAACTAAGAACTGAACAATACTTCTGGAGGTATTAGACTTGCTTTTCACGAACAAGGTCCGTTTAGAGAGTTGGAGTTCTATCAGTGCGTCGCCAAGTGTTGTAGCGACTGCAACCACCCTCCAAAATGTTGCCTTAGCTTCATTTTGGAGCCTCCCTACCAACCTTCCATAACATCATTTCTTGCCTTGTCAAGTACATAAGCTTCAATGATTTTCTAGCAGATTTCCAGCCTGTGGATGATGGCTTGTTGCAACCCCCTCACAAGTTGTTTCTTTGAACATGGTCTAGCTGCAGGCTGAGCAGCTCCCTCAAGAAATTGCACAATTTTGGAGGGGAACCAACCTTCCCTCCAGACATTACGCAATCCTGTTTGGTAGCCTGCTCGGCTCCAGAATTGCACAAATCTGCCTGTCACCCTTCACTAAAAAAGCTGCACAATTCCTCCTAGCAGTACTGCTTAGCCTAGAAATTGCGCAATTCTCAGTAGCAGTCAGCTGCTTAGCCCAAAAATTGTGCAATCCTTCTGGGCAGCCAACCGAGCTCCCTCCCAGAAATGGGCAAATTTTCCCTTCAACTGAGCAGGCTGTTGTATGTGCCATTGAGTTGACCAGTTCCACCCGGGACCGAGAAAACTTGACTTGCATGCATGGCCTGCATTTTCCCGAAATAGAAAAAAGAAACATAAAAAATCATCCCTAGATTTTAGGAATCTATTATTAGCAGCAAGAGGTTACATGCAAAGATCATTTTAGAATCTTTCTTCAAAGTGCCATTGTTTCCTAGATTTGTGGCATGCGCATCATGAGTCTCAAATTTATTTATTCGACACTTCAAAGCTTACTTATTCACATTGATCTTCGAGCTCTGACATCCCACAAAACATCCAGGAGTCTTCGACACATCCAACTTAGCTGTTCACAGGTAAGTCCTCTTAACTTGTCTTTTGCAGCATTTCTATTGCATTTTGTGTTTAGCCATGCGTGAGTGTTGTTTGATTGATTTCTGTGAACGGTTGTTGTCGTTTACATGCATACTAAGCTTGTACTAGCACCGTTTCAGTTTTCATTAGCATCTCATTGCTGTCACATACATGAAACTGTTTTGCATGAACGGTAGCTGATTCAGCGACTTGCTTCACCCACATGCTTGTTGTTCCATTTTCTGAATCTTTCATTCACTGTTTGCATGCATGATCATTCAATCCTTCTTACACTCAGTTTCACCGTTCAATCACATTAACATTTGCTTTCAGTTTTCCGCCGACAGGTCTGGGCAGCCTTGGCCCGGACTTTGCCTCACCAAGACAACATTATGCAATCCTGAGAGGGAAGGCTCTGTCTTCCTCTCAGAAAATGTGCATTTCTTCCCAGTGACTGTACTCTAGTCTTGCATTGTGCAATTATGAGGGACAATGATTGCTGGCCTAGAAAATTGCGCAATGCAGTCACTAGGCCTGCAACCATTGCTAGTTGAAATTGCGTATTGCGCAATTCCAACAGGCTAGCTTGGATTGCGCATTGCACAATTCCAGTAGCCAACGTGCTTCCCAGATAACCCAGACTAGCTTTTACGTAGTTCTGGCGGCCAGCCTCCCAGGAAAATTTATGCAATTCTTGCGAGTCAATCCCTAGGTATGTTGCATGTTGTTCCTCAAGTTTGCTTTGGTTTTAGCTGACAGATTTCTTGACATGCATGTCGCTATGTATCCAGATCTAACAGGTGTTTCTTCGCCTCTTAGCAGTTCAAGATCAATGCCCTCCAAGAGAGCAGGATCAAAGGACACTGACGGAAGTGCAATTGGAGTAGCAATTGAGCGAGTGTCTATAGGTCTGCTGATCTATCAAGACACCAAGTTGATTGTAGACAAGGACATCAAGCTGAAATGGCAAGAGGCCAATGATGCATTTGCAGGCACATTTGGGGAATACCTCGAAGACCACCAAGTCTATGTGAACATCCACAAGTCCGGCTTGTACCGGATTGCATGCAAGTATCCCATGCTCCCATTGGCAAACATGATACATCGGATCATCTCGCACATTAATCCCGAGATAATGACATTGAGCAATGTCAATGGGATGAAGATTGCTACCTTCAGGGCATATGATTATGATGCGATGTATCAAATTTCGAAGCCCGTGATCACCATGGATACACCCTTCAACATACCCAGCAACAATTCCAACTACAGAGATATCTTGAAGAACTGGGTGAAGGAGCTGGTTAAATTCAGGATGACACCCAACTAGGTCTACAAGAGAAGATACTACACAAGGTGAATCAATAATTGGTCATCTTTGCATGTCATCTGTATGGCCAAGAAAGCACGGAAACCTTCCCATAGAGTTGGGTGATCACGTTGGACCAACTGGCTAGAGAAGGCAAACCATGCAACTGGTCTGACATGTTGGCTCACCACTTGAAGGAAAAGGTAACAAGATATGGAGTTTCAAGCATTCAGATGTCGAAGCAGAGGATATGAAGAAATATCCATTCGACGCCCAAAGCTATAATCCATATGAACTGATTGTCTTGTGAAAGACCACTGCTTGAGAGTACAGTTTAACTAGATCCACAGGGCATGTCATTGGGAAGAGGAAGACCCATGGATATTGTTACATCTTCTCCAGACCTAATGAACCGGTCGACCTCGCTGTGGAATGGTTAGAGAAGCATCATCCCAGAGAGCAATAGAGGTAAACATACTAGTGCGTGACAAGGGCAAGAGGAAGATTATCGATAATATGGAGGAAGAAAAAAGCTACAAGTTTCGAGCAGACCCACTTGTACAGAAAGCAACTTTGGAAATAGAGGTAAAGAGGCAACAACGTGACAATAGAAACGCGCAAAGGCAGAATGAAAAACAGAGAATGGAGGAAGTAGGGAAGGAGTTGCATGAGATGAAGGAGTAACTCTAGAAAGAATAGATGAAATTGCACCCATATAGATAGTAGACTCATCAGAATAGCTGGCTTCAGTCAAACAGGGTGAACCATTGTAGGAGCAGGACTTCGCTCATGAGATAGAGTAAGCACTTGAACATATGGACATGGATATGGAGAAAAAAGAGTTAGAGCAAGACATTGACCTCATGCCTCACCACCAAGAGGTCAAACCACCAACTTCATCGCATCTAGAAGAGGAGCAAGTCCCAAGCGACCAAGGAGACACAAAAATCCTTGGAGATCAGCCGGAAGAAGAGATGCACAACATCTCATTTGATGAGTCTCAACATAGAGTTTCTCAATCTCGTATAGCATCGACTCTGGAGGATCATACATCTCTTGCGTAGTTTTAGGAACAAGGGTCGTGTCTGACGTGCACAAACATCCAACAACATTTCCCAATGCTACCAGAGCATATGCTAAAGCCACTAGCTCGAGTGTTCTGTTCCTAATAGTTGAGAACGAGCGAATGGCTAAGGAGCTACATACGGCCAAGCAAGAAGGAGAATTGGTTACAACATCCGCTCGAGCAGAATTGAATAAGGAAATACTGGATGAAGTACTGTCCCTTGACACATTCATGCAGGCATTGTATTCCAAGTTTGGTACTATGCATAAGGCAATCGTCCATCTCAACGGTTGGCAGAAGCGATGTGCTAGAAGAGCATGTATCCTGTCGAACATGCATGCTGCTGTTGATTACCTGCAAACATGGATGATGAAATACAAGGGAGCTCCATTACACTTTCCTAAGATGATGAAGCCCAGAGCGGTCGACCTGAAGGCATGCATCCAGAGTCAGATCCGGAACTATGAAGATCTCCCGTAGCTCATCACTAGTCTACAGGCTTCCCATGCACATGTATTCAAGAGGATGGTTGTTGTGCGCACACATGTGATCCCATCTATCGGGACACTCACGCAGTCGAAGACAAAGGCATAGGTTCGACTGGGGCTTGACTCCTACTTTGACGAGTTGATGCGCATAGCCACTAGCCCAAACTTATCAATCAATGCAAACACCATGCACAAGTATGTTTCTGGTTTGACCGCACTTAAGACAATGATGTGCATGCTATTAGATGAGTTGGAAAGAGGAGCCCGAGCAGTGCACCGAGATGCTATGGAGGCAAGAGTTCGTTTCCAAAAAGATGTCACCTTAGAGTACACGAACACCATCACGGACTATTAAGCTTGGCATTAGTTCGCTACTGCCAACCACCGTGAGGATGTCGAAGAGTTGATCTTCCAACAGTTGTTCGAGTCATAGTGATGGCTTGCAGGGCTTGCTCAAGCCATTTTGTCTCACATGGGTACATGTGCATTGTAATGTAACGTCTTGTCAAGTGTAAGTTCAAGTGTCGATAGTTGGATGTAACAGTCATAGAGTAGATGAAGAGTCATGAGGGTAGATGAACTGTCACAAAGGGGAATGTCAAGGGGCCCTTTGCTATATATAGTCCCTCATAACTCATTGTAGAGGCTTTTGGTCAGCCATGCTTTCGATAGGACTATCTTAGAGAGAGCTTGGACAATATTATAATAAGCCTTGGCTTCTCCACTGCGCAGAGCTAGTATATCTCTTTGGAGGAGTAGGTGGAAATAACTGTAATATTCTGCTATCAAAACTAGTGGTTTGACAAGGATGTATTGTATGACTAGAACTTACACTTCTTAATATAATAGATCCATCACATTTCATGCATATGTCGTATTGTATTTTAGCTATCTTGTTTACTCTAAATGATATATGTATATATTTGCTTACGCATGCATATGTAGCTATTTTCTGTATATGTATGTATAAATCTTTCTGAAATGTGATGTTGGTTTAACCATCACTTTGGATTGCTAGCTTAATTTCCTTCCATGTTGTGATTCATCTTTGCTCGTGTGTTCCCTTCTTAACTCCGTGTTGTCACAGGTTTCCATGGGGTGCACTCACCTCAACCTCCATGTGTTAGAACCACTCATGCACCTTCCTTGACTTACTGCATATGTCACACCCTTGCTACCAATAGGGACATCTTACTTGCCTTTGTGTGAAACTGTGGTCAAGGCGATACTGTACGACCCACTTCTAGGACTCCTACACCAAACAATCTGAGGTATAATTGGGAATTCTTACTGGGGAGATCCCCTAACATGTTGGCATGTCTAACACCGTCAACAACACTTTAACTTTCTTGATTTATCGGTTTCCAAGCATGAACACCTTTTTCTATAATATACATTAAGGCTCCGACTGGAATTCTCCATTTGGTTCCATCTGCAATATAGACTAGTCAATCACATGATCAACATCCTTAACATACTTCTTAAGCAAAGATACATGGAAAACATCATGAAATTTCACTATCAGAGGCAGTGCAAGTTGATAGGCTACTGGCCCAATCCTGTCAATAATACTGAAGGGTCCACAAAACCACGGTACCAGCTTAGTACAAGATCCAATCCACAAGGAGCTCTTCTTCGGTTTGGTGCGCAAGTACACTTGTTCCCCAACCTGGAGCTCCTTAAACAACTTGTTCCTATTTGCATATATTTTCTGCCTATCCTATGTTACCTTTAGATTCTTCTTGATCACCTGCATTTCCTATTCCATGCCCGCCAACATATCTAGTCCAATCAATACCCTACTAACTGGATCAATCCAACTGATGGGAGCCTTAAAACTCTGCCCATACAATGCCTCGAAATGACTCATCCTTAATGACTCCTGATAAATGTTGTTGTACGCGAACTCAACCAGTGGAAGGTACTATTCCCACTTCCACTATTGATGCATCACATACATCCTCAACATGTCCTCTAATATCCTATTGACCCTCTCTGTTTGTCCATTTTTTCTGGATGATAAGTTGTGCTGAAGGCCAACTCTATACCCAATCCTATAAATAAATCCTTCCAAAACTTGGAAGTGAAATTCACATCCTTTTTTGACACAATCTTCTTTGGAACACCATACAATCTAACCTCATCTATGATGAATACTTGTGCCACATTGCTAGCTGAGAACGTAGACTTCATCGGGATGAAGTGTGCAAACTTTGTTAACCTATGCACAATGACCATGATGGAATCGTGTTGTTTCACTATCTTCGGCAACCTTGCGATGAAATCCATGGAAATAACCTCCCATTTCCAGTCTGTAATCACGCTCATATGTATCTTTCCACCATGATGTTTACACTCTGCTTTCACTCGCTGACAGGAAAAACACCTTGCCATAAACTCTGCTACATTCCTCTTCAAATTCGACCAATAGTAGAATTTATTCACCATTGTCAATGTCTTCTTATAACCTTGGTGACCTGAATAACGTTTCGCATAAAACTCCCTCAAGATCACTTTCTTGAGCTCACTGTTATTCGGTATGTATATCCTGTCTCAGAACTTGACCAGTTCATCTCTTATGAGACAATAGTTCATACCCTATGCACCTGCACTTGTACCTATGCCCGTACTTTTACCTATACTGGTACCTATACATGTTCCTGCACCTGTACCAGCATCCTGCTATAACTTGTGCACAATCTCCATATACTTGACATCCTGCTGATCTACCTACAAGATCGTATCTTGTAAGTTCGTCCCATAGGAACTCATAGATTCCAAGTGATGTACCTGTACTCGTCTGCTGAGAGCATATGGAACCTTGTTCTCTTTACGTTTGATGTACTTGATCTCGAAATCAAACTCATTGATCATGGCCAACCATGTAGCCTGCCTGGCATTTAGATTCGTTTGGTTAAACAAATACCTCAACCTAATATGATCACTCATAAGTACAAACCTCCTACCCAGAAGATAGTGTCTCCACATCTTCAATGCATGTATGATTGTTGCTAACTCCAAATCATGTGTCTGGTAGTTCTGCTTGTGCTCATTCAATTTTCGCGACTCAAAGCATACTACCTGCCCATCTTGCATAAGGAATCCACAAAGTCCTCTCTTGCAAGCATCTGTGCACACTACAAACTCTTTGTTTGAATCTGCAATCTGTAACACTGGTGCATGTGTCAACAATTGCTTAAGCTCCTCAAATCTAGCCTCACACTCCTCTCTCCATTCGAACTTCTTACCTTTCCTATGCAATGATGTAATCGAATAAGCAATCAAGACCCAACCCATGAAAGATCTCACATCATCCACACTCTTAGGAGCTACCCACTCCATGATGGCCCTTATCTTCTCTGGATCTATTGCAATGCCTTCCTTGGAGACAACATGTCCCATGTAGTGTACCTCAGTTTGAAAGAAACTACACTTGCTGAGCTTAGCGTACAACTAATGCTCCCTCAACAACCTCAACATTGATGCTAAATTCTCGGCATGTTCTTCCTCATTTTTAGAATATGCTAGTATATCATCAATGAACACAATAACAAACTTATCCAAATATGGATGCAACACACTAGTCATCTAACACATGAATGTAGCTGGAGAATTAGTTAAGCCAAATGGAACAACAACAAATTCATAATTCCCATACCTGGTCCTAAACACAATCTTGTAAATATCCTCCTCTTTGATGCGTACCTCATGGTATACGACTCTCAGATTGATCTTTGAGAACACTGCTGCTCCCTTCAGCTGATCAAACATGTCACCAATCCTCGGCAAAGGGTACTTGTTTGTGATAGTCACTTTGTTCAACTTCCTGTAATCAATTCATAATCTGAGAGTACCGTCTTTCTTCCTCACAAACAATACTGGTGCGCCCTAAGGTGATACACTTGGCCTAATGTATCCCTTGTCCAACATTTCATTCTACTGCAACTTCAGCTCAACCAAATCAGGTGTGCTCATCCTGTAAGCTGATTTTGATGCTGGAGCTGCCCCTGGAATTAACTCAACAGAAAAGTCTACTTCTCTGTGTGGTGGCAACTCTGTAATGTCCTTAGGAAATACATCCTTGAACTGCTGTAAAACTAGATACTTGTTTAACACGTATGCATCCTCAACCTCGTTACCCTTATCACTAGAAATGTGTACTGCAAATAACATACACCCTTTCCTGCGGCTACACTTTGCTTGCATAATTGTCACCATCCTAATTGATGTGGATTTATTCCTACCCTGCAAGACTCTTAGTTCCCCATTGTCATCAACACACTCAATAAATTTATCATATCAGTCTAATTTAGTTCTATGAAGATACAACCAATCCATTCCCAACAACATATTGTATGATCCCAAGGATAATACATTCAAATGTGCGACAGTAGGCATACCATTCAAGTCAAATGCACAAGATATTACCTAATGACGAACTCATTTCTTCATACCTATAGCCAACTGCACTAACCAAGACTCTGCATGCAATTCCTTACTCAAACCACACTTATCCACCAAGTCAGGACCAACATAGCTATAATTAAATCCAAGGTCAATCAAAATACAAATAACTTGATCAAAAAGCTTACTGTCCATCTCAATGATAGATGCCTGGTGTTCTGCCTACCTGTTGTCCATTGCTGCATAGATACGTGGAATACCCTAACCAACATCCCCAACAGTCTGCACTTCCTGTGCACTGTATATCTTAGGCCTTCCACCTTGATGCTATGGGAAATCTCTCATAAGGTGTCCCTCACCACATGTCCAACACACCAACTGACCAGTGCCCTCACCTTTATGTTGATGTTGTTGTTGTTGTGACACATGTCCCTGTCTAGCTACATTAAACTTCTTTTGCAGTGCCACATTTTATTTCCCATTTGCATTTTGAGGCCTTGTCCTCTTAGACTTCCATTTACCTCTACCTTTATCTTTTCCCTTCCATCCATGCTGAGATTCATTATTACGTTTTGACAGTTCATAGAAATGCTTCAATTTCTCAATAAATTCCTCATTTGACCGAGGCTCGTCATACTCAATCCGATCTCTAAATGATAATGACAAACGACTGAAAAATCTCTGAAATTTAGACTTCTCATAAGTAAGATACAATACATACGTCAATAGCTCCAAAAACTTGGTCGTATACTCTTCGTCTGTCATTGATCCCATCTTTAGTTCATATAATTCTTTAGCCTTACTGTCGTAGTATTTTTCTAACAAGTATTTCTTTCTAAAAAGTCTCTTGAATTCCTGCCAACTCAAGTCATCTGTCCTAATGTCTCTAACCCACTTGAAATCTTCCCACTATATGTCTGATTTATCTTTCAAACCGATGATGGATATTCTGGCCTTCATGTTATCTGTGTACTCATGCAACTCAAATAACTTATTCATCCAAAGTATCCAAGCCTCTGCCTCTCCTGGCTTCTTCACATATCCATCAAAAGTAGGTGGTTTTTCTTTCTTGAATTTATACAACAAGTATCCCTTATCACTCCTCCTGTAAAGATGATAACGATGGTGATTATGATGTCTATCAGAACCAGAACTAGAATAATACCTATACTCATCAGCCCTCTTATTCAGAGTATCGACCAAACTGCCATCTATCACTGTATTAGATCTATCTAACCTGTGCCTACCAGGAGACCTACTGCCATATGCCCCATTAGTTCCATCCTCGTGTCCATGGCTAATCTAAAGTGGCCCTTGTCACTACAATTCCAACAAACTCTAAATAAGTATAGCATTAACCTCTGCTTGCTTCTCTTGTGCCTATATAATCCGGTCATTATCTGCCTTACAACTCCTTATCTCTTCCTTTAAGCCCCTTAGTGTAGCTGGCAAATCGGAAGGATTTCCAACACCACACTGCTCTTCAGATTCATAGGGAGAGTCCTTGTAGTCAACCATATTGTTATGCATTTGATATTTCTTCCTACAATGCATAATATGTCAAATAAATCAAATCACAATAAATCAACATACCTCATTATAGTTAAGGGAGGATACCTTGTTTGCAAGATCACCAAATTAGCATGATACATATATAACATAGACATAATAGCATATAGATATACAACAAGTAAGTGCATCAACACATAAACATCATTCTAGCTAGGGTCCAATCATCAATGCAAGGCCATATCAACAATGCATGTTATGACCTCATGCATGAAAACAACCATTACTCCATTATACACATTTTCATATGCAACCAACAACATGCATAAGAAATATCTAATCTGTAGAAAATTTCATGAATAATATGACACTTATTCACAGAGATTATCCTGATTATACACTATTTGTGGAATCATACATAATACATAACCTCCTCTACGTTGATCATCAATTTAGTGGTATTCAGAAACATACACATGCGCACATTGAAGCATCAATCACACATATCAACACAGTATATACCCGGGGAAAGCATAAAGCTGAAAACCCCACAACTATCTCTATATTATATTGATTGAGATCATGTAACAGTACACAGTACAATACTAGCTCCACCTGTTACACACAATACAACACAGATTTGAATCAATCACTGGCTCAAATCACCTCTGCTGCTTGCCTGCCTCCACTGCGTAATCCTGCATAGAGAATACAACGAGAATGAATCTCCAAACTCGTATTTCCCTTGTGTAACACTACGCAATCCTCATTGGCAACTCAATCCCACTGATTGTGCAAATCACATGCACAACTATAGTCACAAATGACAGCTGTCTTGCCCTTTCACTCACCTCTAACATTTGTCTCCACTGAACTGTCCATGCACTGAGTTAACTGATGTATTCTTTAGTTGCTTTATGAGTTAATGATTAGTGAATTAATTAATAATTAATTCACACCACTCATCACTAGTCTATTTGTCAGTTAGACTGACTACAACTAGTTCAACTAAGTCAAACTGAACACAACTCCATCAACTCCTCATTCAACTCCACAAAACTCAATCACTGAAGTCCTTCAAGCAATAGCTCAAGTAACCCATAAGAAACACGTATTTCCTTTTGGCAGTTGCATGTGCCACATCCGTAGCTCGAATTGAAGTGCTCCAAGAAGATAAGATAATGTTTATAGTCCAAATATTATTAAGAGCTAATAATATTCGACTGTTCTATTTTTAGCCTAGCAGTCTAAAAATAGACTCCGCCCATATGTCTAAAAATAGAAGTCCATCTATTTTTACCAACATGACCAATCATCCACAAATAGCATCCTGCAACTCATAGACCATGATCCATATGTCTAAAAATAGACATAGTCTAAAAATAGACTTTGCCCCAAAAATAGCTTGTGGGACCACTTAGTGAAGGCGACTTCTTTTCACTAAGCTCCATCATCTTGTTGCATTTTCAACACTCCCTCTCAACAAGATATGGATTATCTGCAACCCTTATCTTGTAACTCTGGAATGTTCTGCATGCAACACATCTACCCGGTCCACTTGCTCCAACAACACTTGGAACAAAAGCACTCCCAACTGACCCCTCTGTTGGGCTAGGAACATACTCTGATGCTGAAGCTCTACCTGCTATTGACAAGTGCTCCCACTTTGACATCTGCGTTACTACAACATCTCCATGCATCTCGCACTATTGCACACCTCTTTGTGCCAC